>JAQQSW010019855.1:0-10965 GCA_028646575.1 Pseudocheirus occidentalis
ACAGATCAAGGGGGGGAGGGATAGGAAGGAGAGATGGATGATCACTGTCACAATATGTCCACTATGAAGATGTCCTATATAATCACACATCCACAGCCTGTACTGAATTGATTGTCCTTCCAGTGGGGGTGGGGGATAAGGGAGGAATTGAAAGAATCTAGAATTTAAAGTTCTGCAATACCTGCAACTAGGAATTAAGATATACAGGGGCTGGGATAGGGAGACCCTCCCTGCCCTACCAGAAAGTAAGAGAGCAGAGCACGGGAGGGGCTTTACAGTGGGATTGCTGTTTTAGGGGTGGAGCAGGGGCAAGACAGGAGAAAATTTGTAATTCAAAAATGTCATGAAAATGAATGATGTAAACAAGAAAACAAATAAAAAAACAACAAAAAAAGAAAACATAAAATCTCCTATCACACAGGGCTTCTTATGTTTTGCAGCTATGCAAGAAGTTTCATAAGAGGAAATAAATACTTTTTCTTGACAATAACAAATTTCTCAAAACATCATTTTTCTGTTTTTGAAAATGTTAAAAGTCCTTCAAAATATTCCTTTGGTTTGTTGCAGTACTCGGCATGCTTGATATGGAGACGGCATTTTAGTCAGGCAGGCTTCATGCTTTCCACAGCCAAAAACTTCACTACAGATTAAGCAAAGAGGTTCTTCCGTGCGATCACCATTATTCAAAATAAATCTATATTGTAAAAATGATTGGACAGTTTCTTTATCTTGTCAGTTTAGATGAGTTACAACCTGGTCATAAAGACTCTGCCACATTGTCTTGACTATTTTTATTTAGGGATAATAAATAAATTAACAATTATTTATTTATAATAATATTAAATAAATAAATTTATTTATTAACTTTCTAAATTCAAGCCCTTATCCATAACTGAAAAATATTTTTGTACTAAAATATAAGCACATATTGCTAATAATTTCTCAAATAAAAGCTTTACAAAGTTCATGAAATTATCTTTGTACTTAGTTTCAAAAAACAATGTTCACATTTACGTAGACATATAGTGGTGATGGTTGAGAACTATTATTAAAGGGTTTTTGTTTTTACCTGCTTCAGTTAAACACTTATATTTCTTTCTTTCTTTTTTTTTTTTTTTGGTTTTTTGTTGTTGGTGGGTTTTTTTGGAAGGCAGTTGGGGTTAAGTGAATTGCCCAAGGTCACACGGCTAGTTTTTTTGTGTTAAGTGTCTGAGGCCGGATTTGAACTCAGGTACTCCTGACTTCAGGGCCATTGCTCTATTCACTGCACTACCTAGCTGCCCCTCTAAACACTTATATTTCTGTAAAAGGAGGTAACACCTATTTTAAAATTCAAACATTCCAACAGTATACCATCCAAAGATATACTAATTTGATATTTAAATGCTTAGTAATAATGGTAGGAAGATACTAAAAGTCTTTATTTTCCATAACTAAACTATTATGTTAATATAAGAGCAGAAAACTTTGTACAGTAAAAACCCTTGATTCATAACATATGACAGTCTCAAATTTGAGTGGAGGAGTTTCTGACAGTGTTTGTTGGCACCTTGTAGGATGAGGGCAAGTGCACTAAAAAGGGCATCGTTGCACTTTCAGAAAACATTTAATGTCATCCATTTTTTTCCCCAACCCCACATTAAGTACATCTCCCCATATGGGGTCAGGACCCACAGCTTAAGAAGCACTGGTATCTACCAGACTAGCTCTAGCTGAATGCATGCCTTAGATTGAAGAGTTCACCTCAAATGAATAACAGGAACCGTGAAGAAGATAGATTTTTTAAATATACGGAAGGGAAGAGTTCATTCCCAAAGGAAGGACAGAGGAGATCACAGATTAGCATTTTTGATCACACTTCTATAACTGAAAGGGAATCAATTGGGGAAAAGCTTTTCAGGAAGTTTCTCTGAGGGAGGTCTCATATTAAAGGCATGTTAAAATTAAATGCAACTTTATCTAAATGAACCATTCTCCAATAAACTTCTGGTCACAAGCCATGAACAGGCAGTTTTCTTTTGTTTAATTTTAATTTTTAGTTCCAAGTTCTCTACCTCCCTTCAACCTCCCCCACCCATTGAAAGGGCAAGAAATACTTGGCTCATTATATATATCAAGCCGTAGGGCACGTAAGTTGATGAAAACCCGCTGTGTGGTTCATGGCCTCTCCCTAGAGGAGGAGAGCATTTCTCATCCTGAGCACTTCTGACACCTCAATCCACCTTTGCACTGCTCTGAGCAGCTCAGTCTTTCACAGTGAATCTTTGTTACAATGTTGCTGTTACTCTGCACAATGTTCTCCTGGGTTTGTTCGCTTCCTTTGCATCAGTAGGTGTAAGTCTTCCCAGGTTTTTCTGAAACCATCCTGCTTGGTCTGATTTGCTGCTGTAAAACTGAAAACCGATTTCAATTCTGTTTTTAAACCTTAAGGTGGTACGGGGTTAATTCTCTCCCGCTCCTTCCTAAGCCCAACTCCTTAGCTTCTTAGCGCCATCCTTCCCCCATATGCTGGGAGGTATATGTGATGTTCCAAGAGGCCTAGGCCCTCTAGCGTAAGGGTGGCGGCGCCCTTTGCAGGGCTGTCCATCAGGAGGCGAAGCAGCCCTGGGGGCCCGGGACCATCAGGAGGAGGGAAGGGGGCGGGCCAGGCTGGGTGGGGCGCTACACCTCACTGGCCCTCCCACCTGGGAGCCTTCCATCAGTTCCTCTGCTCCTGGCCATGTGCAGTGCCAGGACTACATTTCCCAGAAGGCCCTGCACCGGGTCCACTTCAGCTTCCTCTGCATCCCCCTCATTTTGCAAACATCCCCCAGGTCGTGGAGACTTGACCCCACCCTAATTCCCGGACCTGGGACGTCCGGAGTCCCGTCCTCCTCCTTTGGGCCCCTGGAGCCCTGTGGTTCCCCCCCCCTACACCCCCAGTGCTCCCCGCGAGCGTCCCTCACCTGTCCCCACTGCTGGAAGGAGGAGCCCGGCGCCCCACCCCCATTCCCCTCCACCTCAGCGTGCCTATCCTCCCCCCAGCCTGGCCCTGACTCAGCCCCCCCAAAGCCTCTGGTCTGCGCCACCCTATCCTCTCTCCCATCCCCTCCAACCCTGCCAGGAAGCCTGGACGTCCCCTCCTGGAGCCCGGCGGCCCCTCCCCGGGGGTCTCCCCCGTACCCCACCAACCAGGTCAGCTTCCGGGCCTTCTTCCCCCCAAATCCCCGCTCCTTACTGATCCCTGGGGAGAGACGGAGGCGTCGGGCTGTACAAGCTGAGAGCAGGCTGGGGGTGGGGTGAAGGAGAAGGGGGCTTTTCCTGGTTACTCTCCCACCTCCTTAGTTCTCCAGACTGAGCCCACCCCCTTCCCCCAAGGTGGTTTCCCTTCAGGAGCCTTGGAGAGGGGGGTGCAGTTCCCAAGGAAGCCAAGACCCCCACTTCAATTCTGATTACCAGGTGGGACTCCTCGCTGCTCAGGTGTACCTGCTGTGGTCAGCTCTTGGTCCAGAAAGGTGCATGAAGTGCCTACTGTGTGCATCCCTGAACCTTCTACTGTGTGCACCTGCAAAAGTGTGAAGTGCCTACTGTATGCATCTGCAAAACTACATAAAGTTCCTACTGTGTGCATCCCTGAACCACCTACTGTGTGCACCTGCAAAAGTGTGAATTGCCTACTGTGTTCATCTGCAAAACTGCATGAAGTTCATACTGTGTGACTCCACAAAAGTGCCTGCAGTTGTTTACTGTGTGCATCCACAGAAGACATTAAGTGCCTACTGTGTGCACATGCAAAAGTGCATTAGTGCCTGCTGTGTGCATATGTGAAACCATATAAAGTGCCTACTGTGTCCTGGTGCTGGGCTAAGCTATGCCAAAAAGGCCAAAAGATTGCTTCTGCTCAGGAGCTACCATTCTAATGGGACCACATCATGGAAAGGGTGTGTCTGTGTCTGTGTGTGTGTGTGTCTCGAAGGAGGGTGGAAGGTTATCTGGGGATTGGGGGTGGGGTATGAATAGCTGGTATGACAGGGAAAGACCTTCAGGAGGGGCACCCCCGTGGAGTCCTACAGGGAGCCCAGGAATGACAGGGACAGGCACACTGTTCTTGGGGCTTTCCCAGGTCTCTAAGGGCTCACCATGGCCAGGTCCTCATCCTCTCCCTATCTGCAGCCTGGGACTGTCCATCCCCTCCTCTCTCCCAGTTCTCCCTGTCTGACCCATCCTTATCCAGGTCTTCTGCCTGATCGTCCTCCAGGTTACACCCCCAAACTCTGTGCCTGGGAATAAATTCTGGGCTTTGCTCTGGGTCCCTTCTCCCTCTTCTACTTCACCTGAGGACCTCCTCAGTTGCCCAGATCAGTGATCGTCTCTGTGCTGGGGGTGCTCAGGTCTCCTCATCCAACTCTTCCTCCCTTACTGACCTCCAGTCTCAGTCTTTTTGGGGCCTCTTGGACATCTCCAGCTGGATGTCCTGTAGCCATCATAAACTCAACATGTCCAAGACTGAACTCAGCATCTTTCCCCTCAATCCTTCTGAACCTTCTTGTTACCACCACCACCACCCTCAGGCTCACGCCCAAGGGTCCTGCTTGACTCCTCACTTATCTTCAGCTGTTCCCTTCTCCCCCAACATCCAAGGTGTCCAAGCTTGTTGACTCCCCCTCAGCAGCATCTACCCAATATCCCCTTCTCTCCTCTGACTCAGCCCCCATCCTGGGGCACACCCTCATCACCTCACATCTGGATCAGGGCCATAGCAGCTGTTGGGTCTGCCTGCTTCCAGTCTCTCCCCACTCCAACCCATCCACCATTCAGCTGCCAAAATGATCTTCCTAAATCAAAGATCTAAGAAGGTCACCCTCCAATGCACCAAATTGCACTTCTTCAAATACAAAATCTGTGTGGCGTCCAAATCCCAGTATACCCTTCTCCATGTTTCCAGTCCTGTGGCACCGTATACAGCCGGATAATGTAGTTTTTGATGCAGTGATACTGGGCTCCTGGCTCTTCCTGACACATCATCCTCCATCTCCCACCTCCAGGCATTCCCTCTGGTCGTATCCCTGCCTGGGTCTCTTCTTCCTCTTCACACCTCCTGTCCTCCCTGTTTCTTTCTAAGACACAGCTGAAATCTCACCTTCTCCAGGAAGCCTTTCCTTATCTCCCTTTATTCTAGGGCATTTCTTCTGTTGGTTATCCTGTTATAGCAAATGTTCCAACAAAAATAAACAATAAAATCATTATATCCAAGAGAGAGAATGCCTTCAAAATTTGCAAAAATGATGAAGAAACTACTGATACTTCATTTTTCATTTTAAAATTCAAAACCATGAAATAAAATGAGCCTATTCTATCAAATTTATTATAACATTTATTATTAAATCTAACATATGCAATGTGCATGTCACCACTGAGCATATTCATGATTTTTCCCCACTGGGAATCATCTGATATAAAGTAAGAGATGATCTCTGACTCAAGGTCTTCCCACATTGAGTCGATATAGAACTTGTCCCCAGAATGAATCTTCTGATGTCTAATGAGCTCTGTGCTCCATTTCAATGCCTTTCCTCATTCAGTACAGTGATAAGATTTCTATTATGAATTCTCAGATGGGAAATAAGAGATGACTGTTGTTGGAAGGTTTTACCACAATGATTGCATTCATAAGGTTTTTCCTTAGTGTGGATTTTCTGATGTAGAACAAGTCTGGAGTTGAAGCTGAAAGTCTTTCCACACTGATTACACTCATAAGGTTTCTCTCCAGTGTGCATTCTCTTATGTTCAGCAAGATTAGAGCTCTGACTGAAATTCTTTCCACATTGATTACATTTATAAGGCTTTTCTCCAGTATGGATTCTTTGATGTTTAGCAAGGCTTGAGCTCTGTGTAAAAGCCTTTCCACAATGATTACATCCATAAGGTTTCTCTCCAGTGTGAACTCTCTGGTGTAGAGCAAGGGTGGATCTCTGTGTGAAAGCTTTTCCACACTGATTACATTCGTAAAGTTTTTCTCCAGTGTGGATCCTCTGATGTAGTACAAGTCTGGAATTGAAGCTGAAAGTCTTTCCACACTGATTACATTCATAAGGTTTCTCCCCAGTGTGTATTCTCTTGTGTTCAGCAAGATTGGAGCTCTGTCTGAAACTCTTTCCACACTGATTACATTTATAAGGTTTTTCTCCAGTGTGGATTCTCTGATGTTTAGTACGGTTTGAGCTCCGTGTAAAAACCTTTCCACACTGATTACATTCATAAAGTTTTGCTCCAGTGTGGATTCTCTGATGTTTAGCAAGTTTGGAGTTGCACCTGAAAGTCTTTCCACATTGGTTACATTCATAAAGTTTCTCACCAGTGTGGATTCTGTGATGTTTAGCAAGGCTTGAGCTCTGTGTAAAAGCCTTTCCACACTGATTACATTCATAAGGTTTCTCTCCAGTGTGAACTCTCTGGTGTAGAGTAAGGGTTGATCTCTGTGTGAAAGCCTTTCCACACTGATTACATTCATAAAGTTTTTCTCCAATGTGCATCCTCTGATGCAGAGCAAGTCTGGAGTTGAAGAAGAAAGTCTTTCCACACTGATTACATTCATAAGGTTTCTCTCCAGTGTGGATTCTCTGATGTCCAGCAAGACTAGACTTTTGTTTGAAAGTTTTTCTGCAGTGGTCACATTCATAAAGTTTTTCTCCAGTGTGTCTTCTCTGATGTAAAATAAGGGATGAGTTTTCACTGAAAGTTTTACCACATTCCTGACATTCATAAGAATTCTCTCCAGTATGAGTTAGCTGATGGGAAACAAGGGATGAATGTTGCTTAAAGGCTTTTCCACATTCATTACATCCATAATATTTCTTTCCATTTTGAATTTTCTGGTGGTCAATGAGCTTTGAATTGTGACTGAAGACCTTCTCACCTTCGTTACAGAAATAAAACTTTTCTCCAGTATGACTTTTCTGAGATCTAATTAGTTCTGAATTCAAGCCGAAAGTCATCTCCCATTCATTACACGGGTAAGTTTGCAATTCTAGAGGTTTCTCAGGAGACTCAGCAAGCCTTACCTGCCCAGTGAAGCTTTCTGCAGATTGAAGATCTTGTGAACAGCTGTTCTCTGGCGTCCTTTTCTGACAGGAAATTAGGGCTGAACATTGTCTGAAACTCTTTCCATCTTTCTCAAATTCACAATGACTCTTTTGGTTTTTCTTGATCTTGATATCAGAGTCCCAGATTTCTCTCAAGCTGAAGTCACAGTGACCATTTTTCATGAATCTTTGCAGTGATGAGTCTTCAGGAGAAATGTGCAGCTCAGTGGTAGCCTTCCTCATTTCAAGCCTTGTCCCTCCATCTGAAGGACACAAAGAAGTGTATATGGTGACACATGCACATAACACAAATATATCCTCTTCCCTCCACTGATGGAAGGTAACCGATTTGTAGTCTCTTTCCCTAGGGAAAAAGAAGTCTTCAAAATTGAATGGGCAGAATCAGTCATTGGAAAGTGCCATTAGTTCACATTCCCAGGATGATTTAATTTACAAAGAGCTACACAGACAATAACTTTGGATAATCAGGACAAATCTGCAACACAGGCAGGCCAGCATTCTTATTATATTTCCAACTCAAGCTATGAACTCATGACAACAGAGTGGCCTGACTAACATCCTTGGAGCTGAGACAAAAACCCAATTCCTGTGACTGGGCATACTCTGCTCACACTTCTAGAAACTATTTCATTACTGAATGCATAGTTGCTTGCATTTACAAGAGTGTGTACAAACTGTGGTATAAACAGCAGTTTTTACAGGTGGCCAATGTAAGTAGTATGCTAGCTATATCTATAGTATTATTTTAAAGGTATTGTTGCAGAAATATAAGTTAATGAAGAGTAGGAGAAATGTAAAGAATTAATTTGAGTTCAGCCATTTTTAAAATGTAAAGTTAGTTGGATTTTCTAAAGCTTTAATTCCTGCCACATTGTAGTTAAGCTAATTGTGCTTATTAAAATGGTGATTGCCAGTCTGCACTCAGCTGTTAGAAAAATAGTGCCTTTGGGAAGCCACCACTAAGTTCCCTGACTGTAGGGAGGCAACCGGGACCTCATCCTGAAATAGACAATGACCACTGCCAAGTACCAGGACTAGACAATGATCCCTGACACGGTCGGTTCCAGCTCATTCTCCTGGCCAGCATTTTTCTTCTTAATGACTGTAGATCCCTCTATGTCATTGCCCTTCTTTGGCTTGTCAGCATCAGCGGGGGATTTCCAAAGGTTAAGAAATTCTACTTCTCTGCACTGAATGTAAGAGCCACACTTTTGGAGTAAGGAAACCTTTAAGTAGAGAAGCCTTAGATGTCTGCCTGAGGCTCAGAGAAGGTACACAGGGCCTAGGAGGCAGTGGCAGGATGTGAATGTGTGTCTTCTCTCAATCATGCCCAATACCCTAAACACTCAGACAAGCAGCCTAAGTTTGGGGTGTGTGGCTTACCCATGGGTACATATGCTGTATATCCAGCAGGAGGAGCCTCCTCCTCTGCAGGACCTTGCTGGGAAGGGCTAGGAAATTTCAGGGCATGGGTTCCTGAAACCTCTGTCTTCTCCTACTGGTGGCTATTAGCGGCTGGTCTCCATGGCCATACCAGCAACCAGCATCCTGTACCTTTGGAAACTTGCCCAAAGTTTTCAGACACTCACATTCCCAAGAGATGTGTGATGCCCACACCAGCCCAGCCTCTTCCCTCCCCTGGTCCCTTTGCAGTACCTTCACTGCCCTTTCAAGCCTTTCTTCAAATGCCCCTCATTAACTCTCCTTTCTGCTGGGTCCTGGACCCTCCTCCTTTTGTTTCTTGGCCAGTTCTGACACATTCTCACAATCATTGTCTGCCTATTCCTCCTGCTAGGCTGAGCGATTGTTCCGTGGCTGTATAGCACTTTCCAATATGATAGCCCGCTTTTCTTCTACTCTATCCATATCCATAGATCTGCCATTCCTGGAATATATACTAAGCATGGATATTCCTTTATTGCCAATCATATGTGTAGGCATTTAATTTTCCCAGTGATCCACTGCATTTTTTTCTGTTCTCATGTCTAACACCTCATCATGACTGCCAGCCTTGTTTTTCCAATCAGCTGAGGCATGCTAATATTCCATTCTGGCCCATCACTTTATTAGGATAACCATTATCTTGTTTGAAAATTTTGTCTTTGAAAGCTTCTGCTCTTTAATTGTTAAAAAGTCCAAACTCTTTGCAATACATACAATTTATAAAAGATCTAACCATTGGCTCTCCAAAAAGCGTATCTCCTATCCTGGGCATCCTCTTTCTGGCAGGGAGTGGACAGACAGCAGCTTCCCTGCGGGGCCTATTGTAGCCTTGGCCATTAGGTGGCTGATAAACTCTCTGGGGCATCATCATATTGGCTGAAGGGGTTTGGGCGAAAAATTCTTTAATGGAACCTTTACTAGAAAATAATTGCTGAGTTTTCTTATAAATGTTTTAAAATAAAACTAAAATAAATGTAAATCTATCAGCATTTTCCTCGGGGAAAACCAGAAGGCACATGTTTCAGGTACGCTGCATTTCTTCTGTGATCATTCCAAACTCCTGTGAGGAGGCGTCCAGATACCGAACCAAGCCCTGACCGCTTCCAACTGCAACATGTTCCCTCAGATTCTCAATCCAATATAAATTGTTTCCCAGCAGCCAGAAAGGCCTGGAACTCAAGGGCAAAGTGATTCCCAGTGGGTGGTCCCAGGTGTCCTCGAGGGCCTCCTGTTACGACACTGCACTAGTGACTGCCAGGTTACCTTGTAAGCACGTCTCATCAGCAGTGGAAGCACCACAGGTGCTGGTTTGCACAGATGGCCGGCTCTTTGGAAACCAGGAATGCCTTACTAGTGAGATTTTTTTTTTGAGGGGGGAAGGCAAGGCAATTGGGGTTAAGTGACTTGAGCAAGGTCACACAGCTAGTAAGTGTGTCAAGTGTCTGAGGCCAGATTTGAACTCAGGTTTTCCTGACTCCAAAACTGGTGCTCTGTTCACTGCACCCCCTAGCTGCCCCCTTACAAGTAACCCTGAAACCATCCAGGACCATCACAACTGTTCTACAAAAACAGTCCTTGTATTCGCTCTCACTACCATTTTACCGACATTTTCTGATCTGGTTTTATCCTGTTCTTACCCTGTTAGCTATGATGATGATTTCCATGATTCCTCCCAACTCTGCCGTTCTCCCACAAGGCCCTGACCTTTTCCTCAGTCCCTGGAATCGAGTCTCTCTCCTTTGGGCTCATGCAGGTTCTGGCCTCAGCCCTGCCTTCTCTCTGCTTCTTTTACCTTATCCCCTACAAGGAGTTACCTTCGTCCAGTTTTCATGTGGATTGGACCTGACCAGACCCAACAGATCCCAAAGGCTGTCGGAGGGGGTCCTTCTGTGGGACACCCTTCTCCCTAAACTGAGGGTAGCCGTCACCTATGTGAATCTGGCTAATGATTCACCAAGAAAGGGACAAAGACTGGACCGTCAAGCCCATGAAAGGAGCCTGGGTTCCTGACTCATGCAAGCCTCAGCCTTGGATTACTTCCAGGTAAGACCCTGGTAAATGGTCCTACTCATGGGCTGCTGAATCAAAAACCATGAAACCAGGTTGCAAATTTAGGGAACACCCTCTCCCCTGGGCCCTGACTGAGGCAAGGCAGGCCTTGACATCTCCCTGCCTGACTCCCATTCCTTCTCACCACAGCAGCCTTTCCATATTTTTTCATTCCTCCCCAACCCTCCCATATGGCTTGTTCCCATTAATTCCCTCAGTTGAGAACTTGTGCATATTTCAAAGAAGCCAAGGACTTTCCTTCCCCATGCTTATCTCACATAAATTAGACGCCCACTTTTCTTCCTTTATCTCTTTCTCTTATGAAGAGGGGACCCCCCTAACAGGGAAGGCAAACATGCCCCCGTGAGCTCCTTCCATCTGACCTCCTCCT
>JAQQSW010019856.1:0-10965 GCA_028646575.1 Pseudocheirus occidentalis
TGGGGCTGCTTCCCCTGATTCAAGTTTTTACTTTGATTAGAACATTTAATTTTGGACTTTTCTTGGTCTGGGAGGGATTTAGAGGAGCCACTAAACTTTATTCCTCCATCTTGGCTTCTGGCAGTATGGGTGTATAAGTTTAAACATCCAGATTGCCCCCACAGAACTTGCTGCTGCTGCTACGGGCCCCGAGATTTTTCCTACCGGGTTAGATGATTCTCCGTCCTTTGGTGAGCTGGCTGGAAATCTCTCAGGCTGGGTGAGTCTGCTGGATGCCTGGCTGGAGCTTTTTCTCTCAGTCCGCTCTTCTCTGCTCTCTGCTCCATGCTGGTGTGGCTTCCTTGAGTTCAGCGTTCTTCTTACCCCAACCTAAGTAGGCACTTTCCTGGGCTGGGAATCCACCTCGATCAGTCTCTCCGTGGGTTCTGTGGGTTCTGTCGCTCTTGAATTCACTCAGATTCACTTTTTAGCCTTTAGCGCTAGGATGGCTCTGGCTGTGGCAGCGGCTTCTCCCCACTGCCCTGGGGTTAGGCCATGTTTGCTGGCCTTGGCTCCAGACCTGCTGCGATGGGTTCCTCCTGCCGAACTGCCTTCTGTGGGGGACGTGTTTTCTGCAATTCCGTGGATTTTGGAGCTGTAAAATTTATTGATTTTATGTGTATTTAAGGTGGCTGTGCAGGAGCTGCTGATCCTTGCTGCTTCTACACCGCCATCTTGGCTCCCCCTCGGACATTCTTTTTTCATCTGGAAAATTTGGCTTTTAAAGCATTCTTCTCCTCATTGGCTTTTTGGGCCTCTTGCCATTTGAGTTCATCTATTTTTTAAGGTGTTATTTTCTTTCATCAGGTTGTTGACTCTCTTTTCATGATTTTCTTTCATCATTCTCATTTTTCCCAGTTTTTCTTCCACTTCTCTTATTTGGTTTTCAAAATCCTTCTTAAGCTGATCTATGGCTTGTAACCAGTCTACATTTTTCTTGGTAGCTTTTGGTGTGTGGTTTCTGACTGTGCTGTCTTTCTCCCATTCCATGCTTTGATCCTACTTATGTCTAAAAAAGAAATCTAAAGTTGAATTACTGTTCTTGCTTTGCTTCCTCACGTTGCCAGTCAATTACTTGTCTTTTGAGCTCTTTGCCACAGTAGAACTCTGCTTCGAAATGTAATTTAGGCCCCAAATGCTGGGGTTTTCACAGCTACTGGAGTTATTAGGAAGCTGCCATTTCTGCAGCTTTGTCTCCCTAGTCACACACCTCAGGTCCTCTGCCCAAGATCAAGATCGTGATCCAGGCAGGTTAAGGCAAGAGCACTTAGCCTCTAAATGGTTGCTTGGTTTCCCAGCAATCTGTAGTCTGGGAGCTCCAAAGCAAGCATGTGGAGGAAGCTGCCGTGCTACCACTTCCACTGCTTCTGGCTCTGGGGGCAGAGGGCTAGACCCACTCCTCTGTTCCCCCCCCCCCCCAAAAATCCAACCATGTTCCACCAGTCTTTTACTTTGTATTTGACATTTATGGGTTGATAATTCTTGAAAGGATCTCAGCTGCTGGTGATACTCTGTATTTGTCACTGTGTGGGTTCTGGTGCTCTAAAATTTGTTTAGGCTCCTATTTTATAGGTATTTGATGTGTTTATTGGGGGAGTCATAGAGTTTTCCTGCTTCCACACTGCCATCATGACTTCACCCCTCACACATCCAATTTTTAGGAATTACATAGACCGTAATCGGCATGATTTTAGGAAGGATTTGTGGTAATGATGTAAATAAATTTAATATGCTGTTCTTTTGCCCTAATCACATTACACAATATTCAAGGCAATCAAAGGAAATAATGTCCAAAGAGAGCTTGGTAAACCATAAAGTGCTAAAGGGAATCACAGGGTCATAGATCTAGAGCTAGGTGGGAATTTGGGAGTCATTGAGTCCACTGACTCCATTTGGCGAATGAGAAACTGAAGTTCAAGTTGGGGTAAGTGACTTGACCAAGGTCACATAAGGAGTCATGACCAGAACTTGGATTTGAAAGAAAATCATCTGACTAAATCCTTTACCAGGATAATAAGCCACCTCACTATGTGTACTTCTGACCTCACATAAAACTTGTGATGGTCAGAGGAGATAGAACACCCAAATTGCATTTCCAATATAAAGTATGTGTATGATTTTTAAAAATATTTTTGGAGGGTGGAAGGCAAGGTAATTGGTGTTAATTGACTCGCCCAAAATTGCACAGCGAGTAAATATTTCAAGCATCTGAGGTCAGTTTTGAACTCAGGTTTTCCTGACTGCAGGGTCTTTGCTCTATTAACTGTGCCACCTATCTACCCCTATATGTGTGATTTAAAAAGCTATGTAAAAGTCTGATAATAATGTAGCCCCTCAAATGGAATTCTCCTGGCTATGTGCCATGACAATTTTAAAAGCCATTGATAAGCATGTTTCTCACTCACAATAATGATCAGGAAGGTGATTTAAAGTAAGCTCTCTCCAGAATCCACAACGCTCTTTTTTGTTCTTGGACCGTGCATCTTCCACCTCTGTGAAACCATTTAGTAGGAATTAAATAATAGCAATACTGGAATAGGTAAACAGGTACGTTTTAAAGAAATGTGAACCTCTCAGAACTTCATGCCAATAAAAAAAAATTCATGAGAGGTCACCAGGGTCCATGTTTGCTACGAACAAAAAGAAGATCATCTAAGTTTGGGTGAGTCTGTAGTTCAGGCAGGATCTCATCTCTGCCTGCCAGTCATTGGGTTTATGACCTTGTGTAAATACGACCTGATCGCTGTACTCAAATTTCCTAATTTTTGAACTTGGTGGGGAAGATTTGGTAGGGGCCTGGAGGATCACAGGATCACAAGGGTTCACTCTTTAAGAACTAGGTCTTCAAGTCCATCACTCTAAACATTCAGGGAAGGTCTTGGAACCAGGGTCAAAATATTAACTGGGTTTGGAACCAGGATGTTATTTCATTTAAACAACATTTGATTCAATTTCCACATAAGTAAATAAGGATAATAATAGCACCTAGTTACTCAGATTGTTGTGAAGACTAAATGAGATTATACTCATACAGCTTTTAGCACAATGCCTGAGATAGAGAAAATGCAAAATAAATGTCATTATTATTACAACACACATAAAGAGTTCTATAATTGTATCAATGAAGGAACTCCCTCTAACAATGGAAAAGGTAAGCCATTCATAACATTGCAGAATAAGAAGCTCTTCTAGAAGTATTCCTAAAAATCATCCACAGTAACAGGATGAAAGCATGAACTGGTAAATGTTTAACAACCAGCTTCCCAGAAAAAATACACCTGGCACACTGTGAAGTTCAATCTGCCCTACTAACATTTTCTTCATGACTTTTAACATTTAGTAATAAAACAGTAAAATATTCTCTGATTTCTGCTATTTCTCAGATGATCAAGGTTTAAATGGACACACTCAGAATGTAACAAACAGCTCCCTAAAGATAGCTTGAGCTGGCTCAAGCAACCCTTGAGTGAGAACCTTGTTCCTTTGTCTTTTTATTTTCTTTCTAAAACTCTCAGAATTTCATTTGTTCCAATACAACAAGAAATTTGGTGGAATAGCACCTTTAGGCAAATAGTACCTTTGCAGCTGATGGACTTTCTGTGAAGGGAAGAGAGGGTTATAAGTGAAAGGTGACTAGCTGAGACCCTACCCAGGTGAGTATTGTTCTTTATGAAGTGCTCTCCATGTGGTGACTATTTTTGGTACATTAGGTTATCTTTGAATCTTTAAAAATCTAGGGGCAATAATTGCATGCCCATAAATTGGACAAAATTAGTGAAATGGATGAATATTTATAAAAATATAAGTTGCCCAGACTAACTAAACAGAAAGTAAAATACTTAAAGAACCATTGTAAGATAAATAAACACAGCACACAGGAGGTCTGCTAGCACAGGTTGCTCTTGATCTAGTCAGACATGAAAGACATTAAGAAGAGGTTTATAATCTTACTTTATTCTAGTCTAGTTTTTTTCAGTGGAGGACAGCTGATAATCGGAGGACAAACTCCTATAGCATTCCTGAATCACGTCTCTTGCAGGGGCTGACAAGAAGGCAGTCAACTCTCCCTATGTATTGATGGGTGACTCAAGACAGGCACAACTTGTGCATCCCCTAAATCACCTCTAGCCTCAACGGGGGCCAGTTGAGGGAAACACAGATTTCCCCCAAACCTTTGTGGGAGCTGATCAAGGCACACACAGCATCTGTGCACTCAACTCTAAGGTTCCCCATTCACTGACCAATGCCCACCTGTTTTGTATGGGCAACAGACAAGGAAGGTATATTGCCAGCAAGAGCTGCACAAGTTTACAACACCCCATCCCTATATCTCAGTGCTCAATCACAGTGGGGGTTTACATTATTTATCATTATGCAATGTTAGGCAAATGTGGTGGAGATGTTTTAGGAACTCTTATCTAATACTTGGGAACAAGAGATTGTTATGGCTATGGATCATGGGAAACTGAACTCTAAGAAATAATAACCAAAAGCCATACTAAAATCCACCTTACTTACATTAAAATTCACCTTACATACAACCTCCTCTCAGAAAAAGAAATTGAACAAGCCTTCAATGAAGTCCCTCTGCAAAAGAATATTGTACTATAAGAAATGAGGATCAGACAGACATCATCATAACCTGGAGAGACTTATATAAACTGATGCTGAGTGAGGAGAGCAGAACCAGGAGAACTTTTTACACAATTAAAGACAAAACGTATGTGCGACGACTAACGTGGATAGACTGGGCTCCTCTCAGTAATGCAAGGTTATAACTCCAAAAGACACATGATGGAAAGGGGCGTTCTCATCCAGAGAAAACAAATACAGTCTGAATATAGATTGAAACAACTACTTGCTCTCTCATGTTTGTGTTTCATTTTGTCTTGTTCCTTCTTGTTCATTTTTTATTCCATTGGTTCCAACTCTTCTTTATAGCTTGACTAATGTTTAATGTGAAGGTATTTGAAGAGCCTGTATCAAATTGCATGCCACCATGTGGGGGGAGGAGGGCAGGAAAGGCAGGGGACAAAATCTGGAACTCAAGGGATTACGGAATTGAATTTTGTAAACTAAAGTAAATAATTTTTTTAATTTTTAAAAAATATCTATGGGCAAGTCCCACATGGGGCAGAGGACAGTATGAACAGAGAAACGACTTCCATATCAATCCAAGGGGGAAGACCAGAAAGAATAAAAGTATCTATGACCAGAGTCTGAATCTGAGATCTGTGGCTATTTTCCAAACTAGAATGGGACAAGTAATCCATGGAGCTCTGTGAGAGAGATGAGTTCATGCTTGCTCTGCCTGAGGTGTCATTTGTAGTTGAGGGTATATACAAAGGATAATTAGAGGGTATCATGAATGATTGATACTAGAAAAGGCATCAAACTGAAAGAGTAGCGTAAGAAAGACTAAAGATATTCAGGGATATAAAAATTTGAGGACACCAAATATCTAAGCAAGAAATAAAAGGAAGGCATAGATAGTGAGAAGGGCCGCTAGGGCAACTGGACCACTACTTAATGAGGACAGAAAGAAGGCAGGGCATGTTAATGCCTATTTTGTTCCCATCTCTCTCAAGAAGAATGTTCTTCAAGGTGAAGAACAAGCATGCTTAAGAAAGAACTTAAGCCCAATGTAGCTTAGGAGCTAAAAAGATAACATCTAACATGGTTAATGTGAGGTCAGCAGGATCTTAGGATCTGGATTCCATCACCAACTCCTCTTAAGCTGAATCTGGATATTTCTCTCTCCTTGACTCAGTATACACCCACAGGCCAACAGAAATTTGATTCTTGAAAGCCCATGACGCAAAACAACGTGAAATGGACAAAATACTTCCCTACTCTCATTTTTCCTGTTCATTTAGTGGCAAGTTAGCTAGGAACAAATTGCAAAGCAACAAATCTGTAGACATTCCATAACTGCCTTTTGTTTGCTAAACTAATCTGTCAACAAATAAATAATTCTGTTTGCCTATAATGAATGTCTGTTTATTGGCTTGTCATTCCCACCCCTTAATTCTACCAGTAATTATACAAATGTGGATACCAAGGAAGTTCTTCTAGAACTTTAGGATAATCTGTCAGGGAAATGGAATCTTGAGGACTCACCACAACTGCCCTCCTGGCTTGTGTCCTTTTCCTGATCTTCTTGTCTCTATGGATACAAAGGTTCAAAAGGGAGAAGCTTGTACCATGTCCCACTCATCATCCCTTTATTGGCAACATCCTCTAAGTGGATTTGAAGAACATCACTGCAGCATTCTCACAGGAAAACGGGTCAAATTTGGGTTTTAGATTCTAACTGCTTGCAGTGTGTGGAGAGACAGAAAGGTTTTAAGCGAATAATTGAATCAAGACTTATGGTGATTTATAATCCTAAATCATGGTTGATTTGAATCAAGTTCTACGAGTGATATCTGAATTAACAATGATGTTAGGCATGCATTGATTCTTTCATCAAAACTTTAGTAGCAGAAGATATTCAACAACATGACTAAATATTTGCTTTTGTAAAGCATACTAAGAGCATACTCTAAGGGTACAGAGATAAAAATAAGTTATTCAATTAATGAGAAATTTGGCACCTACTAGTCACTGTGCCAGACATCAAAAGGAAACATATGGTGATGGAATATTCTCTCCTTGAAGGGAATTAATTCTTCTTCTTCTGAAGCTTATGTTCTATGAGGGGGATACAAAAAAAATCATAAATAAGTAGAAGGTAATTAGAGGACAGTAAAAGCCCTTGTAATGGGAGGTGGGCAAAATAGTTTGAACTAGGAGAGAACTCCTAACCTGGACCTTGAAGGAAGTAGTATATTCTTATTGAAAGAAGGGATGAGAATGCATTCTAGGCATGGGAATGCATTCTAGTCTGGGAAAAACAAAGAGTTGAGAGATAATATTGCTACCAAGTGATACTGGCAAGAATATGAAGTTTGGGATCAGGGGGTAATACAAAATAAATCTGTACAATTAGTTTGGAGCCAGCTATGGAGGTGTTTAAGTACTATACTATGGAGGCAGGTGGGTGCTCCTGAAGACTTTTTGAAAAAAAATAATTAATTATTATTTTTAAAATTTTCAACATTCACTTCTATAAGTTTCCAATTCTTTCCACCTCCTTCCTTTCCCCCCTCTTCAGCACAGGATGAAATCTGATATAGGCTTTGCATATAAATCCTTATTAAACATTTTTACATTAGTCATGTTATATAGAGGTATTAGAATCAATGGGAGGAATCATGAGAAAGAAAAACAAAACAAAAAAGAGAGCAAATAGTACACTTCAATCTGCATTCAAACTCCATAGTCTTTGTCTGGATATGGATATTCTGTAATTGTTTTAGATCCCTGTATTTCTAAGAATATCAATGTCATAGAAGTCTATCAAAGACTTACCAAATGATAAGTCTATAAAAGTCAGACACAGCACACTCTGGCTGCTACTGTGTACAGTGTTCTCTTGGTTCTGCTCATTTCACTCAGTATCAGTTCATAAAAGTCTTTCTTTTTTTTAAAAATAAATTTATGTATTTATTTTAGGTTTACAACATTCAGTTCTCCCATTGTATGCTCGGCCATTTCCAATCATCTTGATTAATATCTAGCCACTTGAACCAGATGGCTCTGTAGGGAAAAGTGAGGCTGGTGATTTCACACAGCTCTCCCTGACTCAAATCACAGTCATTTGCAAGTCATGCCTTCATCCCTCTGATGTTATGGTCCTCTTCAAAAACAAAGAACAAATCACAACCAAAAGAGGAGGAACAAATTAGAAAGAGAAAGAAAGTTATTAGGTTTTTAAAGATGAAATAACAGAAGGGTCATTCAGAGTTTTCTTCCCAAAATGTACAAGGGGATAAGGGTGGAAGTAGAATTTAAAGAAATAGAGGTCATGGTGGAGAAACAAGCCTAAAAAACCCAGACTAATTCACATACATTTTTTCCCTACATAAATGAATAAATATGTGCTAAGCGGGACTAAACAGAAGAATAGAAATGTGCATTTAAAAGGCAAAGAGAAAGTAAGAGATATAGGGAAAGGTGTGATGTACCTTAATCAAGTCAATGGTAAACAGTGAAGGGAAACAACTGTATTCTTTCAGGAAAGGAGGAGGGCCATGGGAGAATGAGCAAGGTGGTGAAGGGAGGGATGGAAATAGGGCAAAGGGAAACATATTGTTTGATTTATAGGAACTGTCTTACTGAAAAACACTCCAATGAAAAGAGAGATATATTCTGCTATAGGGATTTGGGGGAACCTTACAATGGGTGTAATCTGAAACAGATCTGAAGAAGAATTGGAATTCCCTGGACAGCATCTTTTCTTTATTTTGTAGTTTTCAATATTTACTTTTATTTTTCAAATTAAATTTTATGTTTATTTTTAGCTTGAATCATTCATTTCCACAAGATTTTGAGTAACAAATTTTCTCCCCATCTTTCCCCTACCTACTACCCCAAACAGCCTCTCCCAACCCTCCTCCTACTTTCTTGTAGGGCAAGATGTAACCCCTACCCCAGTGCCTGTGTATAATACTTCCCAGTTGCACGTAGTAAAAATAATAATAGTAATTATAATAGTAATAATAATATTTAAACATTTGATTTTAAAACTTTGAATTACAGATTCTTTCCCTTCCTCCCTAGTCACCCACCCTTACTGGGAAGAAAAGCAATTCAATATAGGTTGTACATATTTACTTATGCAAAACATTTCCATAGTGAATATACTGGGAAAGATTAATTATATTTCTTTCCATCCTATCTTGCCCCCGACTTGTTCCATTCTCTACTTTGACCTTGTACCTTTTCAAAAATGTGTGCTTCTAACTATCCCTCCCCAAACTGCCCTCCCCTCTATCATCCCCCTCTCATCTACTCTCCTATAGGGCAAGATACCCAATTGAGTGTGTATGTTAATCCCTCCCTAAGCCAAATTAAACCCATTCCTTTTTGCCTTCCTGTTCTTCTCCTCCATTGTAACAGTTATTTCCTGACTCTTCTACGGACAGCATCTTTTCAAAGGAGAAAAAGAACCAGAGTTCCTAGAGGAAGATACAAAGTAATTTATATACAAAGGAACCAAAAAAACTGATTCCACAAACAACAATATCCAAGATAAATAGAGAAAACCCAAAGTCAACTCTCAAAGCTTCAAATGTGAAGGGATCAAATAATTCAGTAAAGTTAAAGTAATAAATTGACTTAAAAAAACCCCTTAAATGGGTGGCTAGATGGTGCAGTGAATAGAGCACTGACCCTGGAGTCAGGAGGACATGAGTTCAAATCTGGCCTCAGACACTTGACACAAAAACTAGCCGTGTGACTTTGGGCAAGTCACTTAACTCCAATTGCCCTCCAAAAAGCAAAAAAATAAAAATTAACCCTTACAGTTTTTTTTACAAGAAGCAAACTTAACAAGTAAAAACATTCAGAAATAAAAATGAAGGCTTCAACAACATATCCTACGTATAAATTTAATTCAAAATACCAGAAACTGCAAACATGTTATCTGATAACGTTAAAAGAAAATTACAGTCTGATCCAGCCATTCTGAAGAGCAATGTGGAGCTATAGCCAAAAGGCTGTACAACTGTGCATACCCTTTGATCCAGCTATAGGACTGTTAGCTTTGTATCCCATAAAGATCATAAAAGGGGGAAAAGACCCACATACATAAAAAGATTTTCAGTAGCTGTTTTTGTGGTGGCAAAGATCTGGAAACTGAGGAAATGGTCCGTCAGTTGGGAAATGGTTGAACTAGTTGGGGTATATGAATGTTATCAAATACTATTGATTAATGAGAAACACTGAGTAGGCTTATTTCAGAAAAAATACCTGAGAAGACTTACATGAACTGATGCCATATGAAGTGAGCAGAACCAGGATAAAATTGTGCATAATTATAATAACATTGTACAAGGATCAAATTTGATACACTTAACTCTTCTCAGAAATACAATGACCTAAATCTCTTGTTGGGGCATCCACATCTACGTTTCTCTTTTTCGTGGTTTTTCCCTCTTGTTCTGATTCTTGTTTCACAACATGACTAAGGTGGGAATATGTTTAGTACGATTGCACATGAAGATTATATCAAATGACAAACCTTATTGGGGGGGGAAGGGAGAAAGGAGGAAAAATGTGGAACTGAAAACCTTATAAAAGTGACTAATGAAAAACAAAAAAGTAAATGATGATAAATCAGGTGATAACGTTATCCACAAGGGACCATAGAAGACAAGCCAACATCAGTATTCAGCATATATTTTAGCATATATTTTGCAAATGCCACATCATCTAAATGAATACAAGACAATTGAGTTAATTATAAAAGATATAGAGCTCCCTGAAACTCTAGCTCGGATGGGGTCGTCGGTTTCACAGTCACAGCACTTTGATTTCAATTTATTCAATTCATTTCAATTCAATCCAGCACCAGGAAGCAGGAATTGTGGCAAGAACAAGTTTACATAACATCGTGACTTGTGGGTGCTGTGTATATAAAATACCCTGAACATGGCTAGTACTTTTCTCCTCCAGAAAAATATTAACCATCTCCCATTATTTATTTCCAGAGAACTGCTGTCAGATACTCAGTGCTAAGGACCTGATGCACTGTCCGTGATCAGCAAGGTACCCAGCAGGCTAACCTAAGTTGCTCACTCTTTTCTTCTCCTTTTATACTTCCTACCCAGCATTCCGTTCCGATGTAGCAGAGTAGATAACCTGTAGGCCCTGGCATCAAGAAAACAAGATTTCATTTATCTGCTATGTAGCCTTGGACAACTCACTGTCTTAGTGTCTCCAGAAAACGCTAAGAGAATATTTCAAAGAAAGTGCCAATGTGCATTAGGAGAGGACATCTACCAACAGGAACAAAAACATCTTGTTCTTATGAGTTGGATA
>JAQQSW010019857.1:0-10965 GCA_028646575.1 Pseudocheirus occidentalis
TCTCTCTTTCTTTCTTTCTTTCCTTCTTTCCTTCTTTCTTTCTTTCTTTCTTTCTTTCTTCCTTCCTTCCTTCCTTCCTTCCTTTCTTTCTTTCTTTCTTTCTCTCTCAAGAAAACTCCAACAGGGGCGGCTAGGTGGTGCAGTGAATAAAGCACCGGCCCTGGAGTCAGGAGTACCTGAGTTCAAATCTGGCCTCAGACACTTAACACATAAAAACTAGCCGTGTGACCTTGGGCAAGTCACTTAACCCCAACTGCCCTCCAAAAAACAAAAAAAAAGAAAACTCCAACAACTCCAACTCCCTTCTTCAGCTCCCAGATGCTGAGACAATCCTGCTTCCCCAGATGGAAAATTCCAATTCTGTCTCTCTGTCTCTAGAATCTTTCTTTATATATAGTACTGGCTTCCTGTCTCAACCAATACCCTTCTTCCATGTCAGCAGGGGAGTTCACACCTTCTCAACAGTGGACAGGGCTCACACCTTCCATACTTAGCCCTAAGTTATTAAATGCTACTTAGTCCTAAGTTACTAAGTACTAAGTAGTTGCTAAGCTTGATTGCTATTACAGAGCAGAACCAGGAGAATGTTGTACACAGTAATAGCATATTGTACAATGAGGAACTGTGGATGACTTAGCTGTTCTCAGCAATACAATGATCTAAGACAATCCCAAAGGACTCATGATGGAGCATATTATCCACCTCCTGAGAAAGGAGTGATATGGTCTGAATACTGACTGAAGTATGTTATTTTTTCCACTTTCATTCTTTTTTTTTTATTTGAGTCTTCTTGTATATACTGACTAAAATGGAAATGTTTTACATGATTGCACACATATAGTCTACATCAGATTGCTTATCATATGGGGGGGAGGGGACAGAGATAGAATTATATAGAATAGAGATAGAATCTAGAGATAAAATTTGGAACTCAAAATTTTTTTAAATACCTAATTTATTTATTTAAAAAAGTTTGAATAATACTGAAATTGCATCTAATGGGGGGAAAGTGAACTCAAAACTAAAAAAACTGTTTAAAATTGTTTTAACATGTAATTGGGGAAAAAATAAAATATATAAAATTATATTTAAAATTATATAAAATTATATAAAAATCATCACAAAATTGACTGAATCAAGAAATTCATACCTTATCCTTCTCTCTTTTATGAAAATGTAATTTGATCATGTATTTCCCCAAAATTAAAAAAAATTAAGCAACTAAAATGAATTTGAATATTATATTGTTGTTTATCTCTTCCATTGTTCTTTTGGGCTAAAGCAGATGGGTGGTAAAGCTTCCTTTAGCTTCTTCTATCTCAGCTGAAAATTGTAGTAGTTGTAGGTTACTAATCTACAGTGGTTCTCAACCTTCCTAATGCTGCGATGTATGTGGGCGTATCTGCATGTGGGCAGATTTCCCCCCCCCCAGGAGACGGATAGAGGAATAGTGTCTCTATTCCTAAAACCATGGGAAATATGCGTTTTCATATGGTCTTAGGCGACTCCTGTGACCCCTATGAAAGGGTCGCTTGACCCCCAAAGGGGTCATGACCCACAGGTTGAGGGCTGCTGCATGTAGTTTAGGGATTTCAAAATATAAATTAATAGGGAGTCTCAGTCCACTCCAAGTATCAGTAAATAGGATATAAAGCCAGTGAGTGGTATTATTCCTGGTGGGGTTGTATGCATGTATTAGGAAAACCACTTTGCCTTTACTGAGATTTTTATTCTGGTGTCCATGTACAGAACATGTTCACCAGTACTCAGTTGAAACATTTAAATAGTGGGTCTTGAATATCCTAAGATATTGTTCTAGACCTTTTAAAAGCCTGCCAAAGCTAATATTTCTTTGAGCAGGATCCTTTTGAAGGCTCTGCTTTGGTCTGAATGGATCTTGGCAGGAAGTCCATATCCTGAGAAATATTTTAGTAACTATGGAAGCTTTCTTGTTCCTGGTTGGGTATGCTGATGCATACCTTGTGAAAGGGTCAGTTACCACCAGTAATCTGGGGAGAGGTGTGATCAGATCTCTTGGTCTGTTCTCTGGTCTTTACCCAGAAAGGACACTCCTGTTCTTCTACAGCCACACAAGACAGTGTTCCTTTTGACCCTAGAACTGTGAACAGGTTCCCTGCTCTCTTGTGGTCAAAAGTATTAGTATTCCTCTCTGCCATGGAACTATGACCAGCTCCCCTGCTGTCCTGCTGCCATAAATGCTAGTATTCCTCTTGGTGCTGGAATTGTGAACAGGTTCCCTGCTTTCCTGTTGCCATAAGTACTAGTGCTCCTATCTGCCCTGGAACTGCAACTGGGAACTGTATGTGGTCAATGCACCAGGGTTCTGCACCCAGTGTCAGCAAAGGGTCCCCTGTAATCTCTTTCTGACCACTTGCCCAACGTGTCTTACGATCTTTGGGCTGAGAGCTCTCAAAGAACCTGTGTCCTCTCTCAAAGTTGGAAGTCAGAAGACCAGGATCTCTTTTGCCAACTCTGCCCCTCAACTGCTACCAATGTGAAGCATCTTATACAAATGTGTTTTGAGCCATAGATTACACAGAGATAAAAAGTCAATGTAGATAGAGTCTAAAGGTTTGCTGGTGCTAGTATTCTCCAAATATGTCACATGAGTTGATAGTATTTTGCACACATGAGCACACACATCACATTTTTGGTGACATTTGGGGCCCTTTGGGGCCAGTAAAATTTCTTTTTATTTATTAGCTCCAGGATACTTTCTTGGTCAGTCTCTAGAATCATCCCGTAAAACTTTTATGACCATAGATAGATATGGCTTGGGTAGTACTTCCTAGTGCCATGTGTAGGATTCAGTAACAGTATAGTACCTAGCATATAGTCGGCACTTAATAAATGTTTATTGGCGACTTGTTGATTTGATTCAATTTAGCACTCTTATACAACTCCAGTTTCTGCCATCTTCTCTATGATAAAGTACCCTCAAGTGACCCTTTCTGCCTTGTTTCTTGGTTTGTATTAGTTCAAATGGGATGTCAGCCATCTGCTCTCTTCAAATGGTCATCCACAAATAGCTGAGGTAAATAGACTGTGAGCTCCTTGAGGGCAGGTCTTTTAAGGTCATGGATTTAAAAAAAAAAAAAGGTTTTTCTTTGTATTCCCAGCGCTTAGCACAGTGCCTGTCACATAGGCACTTAACAATGTTTATTGTTGGATTAAAATAGGCTTGACTCTCTGAAAAAAAGGTTCTATATGCTCTTTATATACTGTCTGATAGAAGTTCCAAACTTCCAGCTATTCTTCCATTTGTTTTCCAGCTCCTTGGGAGTTAAATATAGTTTTCACTGTCATACAGTCTTTGGAAGAAAACATCTGCATCGCTATTAGTCTTCCTTGGCCAGTAATGGATGGTAAACTCACAGATGTCTAGTACTGCCCCCATCTCTCACAAACAGCATTGAATAATTGTTGAAGCTGTCTTTCTATACAAGACATAAACATTCTCAGTGATACTGTTTTGGGGAATCTGATATCTCCTGGATAGGGCTGTGAAGAGCTCCCCAGTCCTGGGCTTTTACTGGCTTACAGACACCAGCTAAGAATGACTGAATCATGACTGAGGGTAGGTCTGAGATCCAGGCCTGGATTTGGCTTACAAAGAGAGAATAGGCACAGATGTGAAGGGAAAACTGTCCAGAGCTAAAAGAACAGATAAGAGACCTTCTATATACAAAGAATGGGGTTAGGCCCCAGAGAGACATGTGGGAATCCTAATGCTAATACACAAAGCATGCAGGGAGATGGACAAAGCTGTCCGAATGTCCCCAAAATGTCCCCTGATATAGGGAAGTAACTCCAGTGCTTGCCCTCCTTTATTACTGTGAATTGTGTGGACTTTGTAAGTCCAGGGGAAGGAAGTCAACATTCTATTGACTGTTAAGTGCTTTCCCTTTCAGGGGAGCCTTACAGAAGTCATGAAGAAGGCCTATCTGATAGAGGAGAGATGTCTCAGCTTTTTATGGGCTTAGATATGAGTCTTCTGTGTTTTGAATTTTCTGTGGGGATGAAATAAAGCTTGCCCAGAATAATATATATGTATGCATGCTTAAAGTAGCCCAGGGATGGGAGGTAACCCACTGCTGCAGGCATTATAATCTGTAAGCATGGTATCCAAAGTGTCATATGTATCCTCCTTTTCTCTGTCTCTTTCTGGCCTTCCTGCTGACAGTTCAAGGGGGTTTTCACCTAGTGACTAGATGGTGAGAGGCAGCCTTAGCCATCACCACCAAAACTCACTGTCAGGCTCCTGGGCTAGCTATGGTGTGGGAAGATACATTGTTACTACTTACCATTGTAGTTGCTGAGCCCCCATCAGCTCCTGTTTACACAAAGCAGCCACAATCACACTATTAATTGTTAAATATGAAATATTTACTGAAGGAGGCAAAAGCAACAATAATCATCATGTAACATTTACTCAGGAATAGCCAAAATATGACGGTCCATCGGTAAACTCCGGTTACTGTGCCAGCAATGTGCACAGTGTGTATGTGTAGGAGTGGGCACACACTTATGAATCTAGTCGTGAGACACGTGAGTAGAGAAATGCAGGCATCTGAGGCAGCTCAAAACTCTGCAAGATTGGTTGGCAATGGTGTCTCCTAAGAAACAGTCTGTCCTGTTCCTTCTCCTGCTGGACAAGGTTGCTTTTTTGCTACTCTGAGGCTGCTGGTGGTAAGTTCTTTCAGTAAAACAAATGCAGTACACTTCTTCAGTGAAACAGCTAAACCAGGAGTCTGGAGCTTTTCAGGCTGGTTACCTCAGCTGGGGCCTAAAGCAGTATTAAGTTATTTTAGTGGCAACTAGTTCTGTCTTTACCAAAGTACTTCAGATCTGCTCTCTGGGTCCTGAAGAGTATCTCCCTCTCAGAAAAGAAAGGACCAAAGTGTTCTTGCTCATGTGGCATCAAGGGAGGGATACATAGCTGATGTATTCCAGCCAGAGAAGGGGGATTTCCTAGGCCATGGGGCTTGCCTTGAAGGTCATCTTAAATTTCAAACTCCTGGAATCTGGTTTCTAGTTAGAGAAAGGGGATTTCCTAGATTGAAAGGTAGGCATATAGAAACAGAAATAAAGCATTTATTAAGCTCTTTATGTGTGCCAGGAACCATGCTAAACACTGGGGTACAAATAGAAGCAAACAAGATAGTCCTGGCCCTCAAGAGTTTGAATTCTAATGAGGAAAGGCAACACTGATGGAGTAGGTAAGGGGAGGGAGACAAGGACAGGGGTGTGTTTTGGAGATAGCCAGGATGTGAGATAGAGACTTAGAACCAGGCAAATAAGATGAAAGCTCAACTAGCAGAGCTCAGTGTGGCTCCAGGAGTGGAGTCCAAGTTTCTGCTGGAAGGAGTTGGGGCAGATGACCAGATCTGGAAATTTATCCTTTTAGCCAGAGAGGGGAGATTTCTTGGACATCAGACTTTTTTTTTACACAAAAATGCCTTTTGAATAAGTTTGAGAGTCAGTCATCCAGCCTTTTATCCAAAGAAGGGGATTTGCATGATCAATGTGCCTCTTGAAGAGAAATGAGAATCAGACATAGCTCTGAGTACTGGGACAGTGGCAAAGGACCAAAAGTCATGCTGTGGACGAACAAAAGACCTTGACTTTGTATGTATCATTACAAAGAGTTATTTGGATAGCATGGATCCCCTAGGAAGGATGTTGTCTGACTAAGGGTAACATGTGTTTCCCTTCCAAGGGAGTTGAGACCACAAGAGTGGAATTAAAATCTGGTAACAAGTTATATAGGATCCTGTGGTAAATTAGGACCTCCAGAGAAGAAGAATTGTGTTTGTTTGTGAGCTATTTTGTGAGTTCTTTTATGTGGTTTTTTTTCCCCACTTATTTATGGGTTTGTTTGAATCTGTTTTCTACGGACTGAAATAAAGGCTGTTACCTTTATCATACCTGATAAATGCACTTGTTACCTTGAGTGCTTATATAGAAATCAGCCATCCTGTCATCCTTATATGTGGAGATTGGATATTAATTATGTTTTGAGATTTCCTGCAGTAAACTCCAGTTGTGGGCAATGTAAGCCAAAGAAAAAGTCATGTTTTGGGTAGTCCTCAGGATTGACTTTGTTTTATGTCAATCCAGGGCTTAGGGCTCCTAAATCATAGGTAGAGACTTAGACAATCTATATGTCTAGGGGACATCCAAAGTAGGAACAAAGTGAACCAAATTCTAAGGTTAAAGAGAATCCCAGGATGGGAAGAAATGAGTCAAAAAGATTTTTGGAGAAACTGGATCCAGTCCCTACTGGGGACTGATGTTTTGGGTTATAGGTTATATCCCTATATAGTAGGAATGAGAATGTTGAAAACCAAGGAAGTTTAATAATCTAATGTGTGAGATCATTACTCTCTGTACAACTGACAGCAGATGTTGTGGGTTTACCAGCCTATAACACGTAGTATTATTTGCCCCAGCTTCATCCCAGAGATGGCAAACTTCCTGGGCCTTGTGGCTGGTTAGACGTCTTCCTCCTGCCAAGTGGACGTGGGGATTGCCTTAAAAGGGTCTATGACTAGCTTGGCACATCGAACTGTCATTACAGTCAGGAACACGCACATAAGAACAACAAAACCAATGGCGAACCCTTTATCCACATCGATGCTGGAGATTAAGTTTGTATCCTCCATGCAGATACTTTTCCTAATGCTTGGTTGCCTCCTCTGATCCCTCTGTACCGTTAGAGTATTCCTTGGGAGAAACAATGGTGAAATATAAATGCAGATTCCTTTAGGGACAGCTTTGTTTATTATTGTTGCTATTATTATTATTTTACAGAAACCAAAGGGAGGGGAGCAAGGGTTGGAGAAGCCCTATAAGGGAAAGATTTATTCTCCATTCAATGGACATTTATTAAATATCTATTATATACATGACACTATAGCAAATAAGATGGTTGAAAGAAAGGAAGCAGAAGAGGGCATTTTTAGCTACTCCCACCCCAACTTGTGCCAGACTCATTCTCTATTAAGAAATGACCCTTCTCTTACTGTTCTTGCAAACTGTTAGCATTATTTTGTATATGTAATATTTTACAATATTTTAAGATTATAAAGTTCACTGGATGATCAGTTCCTTCAGGGCAAATGGATTCACAACAAGAACATAGGAAATTGATAGAATATACAAGTGCAGTTGGTAATTTTAGCTTTTATGCATTTGAGAAATATCTTTAGGTTGGGAAGTGAACTTTGAAATTCTAAAATATTCTAGTCTTTATTCTTCCTCCAGAGTCTTGAATGTGTGTGTGTGTATGAGAATGAGAGAGAGAGAGAGAAAGAAAAAGAGAGAGAATGAGAGAGATAGAGAGAGAAAGAGAGGGAGAGAGGGGGAGAGAGAGAGAAAGAGAGAGAAAGAGAGAGGGGGAGAGAGAGAGAGAGAGAGAGAGAGAGAGAGAGAGAGAGAGAAAGAGAGAGACAGACAGACAGACAGACAGACTATGATCAAGCAGAGGGCAGAGGGTCCAGGGATCAAAATGATGAAAGCTATTAAAAACTTCTTGAAATGAGCCTAAATTAGGTTGAGATAATCACTAGTGGTGATGAAATTGGACTTTATCTAAAAGAAAACCAATCTTATATATGGTTAGTGAGCATTATTTCAGACCAGACACAAGAACAGAGTGGAATAAGAACAGAACTTCCCAAATTGGGCTTACACAGGGTTATAAGGAATCTATAGCTACACCTTTGCAAATTTAACTTAATATTTAAGTATCTTGTTCATCATTTGGTTTTATTGTACTTTTCCTAAGTCTTCAATTGTTACTGCCCTCTTCCTCCTTGAATTAACTTATATTTGCCTTTTTGGGTACATGTTGCATTCACTCCTCTAGTATAATATCCTTGAGGTCAGGGCTTGTTTTTTGCATTGGTGTCTTTGTGCTAGCACAATGCCTTGCACATAGTAGGAGCTTAATATTTATTGAATTCTTCCTAATTACCTAGTAAAGCTTCTTACTCTCTCCTCCCCTTCTCCTCCCATGTTTTGGTTGAATTAAAAGAAGAATTTTTGTGATGCCATTAGTGGTGAGCTAGGAATGGCAGCCTCAGGAGAATGAGAATGAAATAATCCTTTGGAATTTGGGATTCAACCATGTGGGCTATTGCCCTCTTAGGGGCCCTCCTTTTAGACTTTCTTTTTAAAAATGTATTAAATTTGTTTTCTTTTTCTAGGTTGTCTTTCATCTAAGTTCTTTTATTTCTGACTCCTTTAAAAAAATGGTAGTACCACCACTCTGCAGTCAAAACTTCTTAGTCATTTTGTGTCCTCATTGTCCCTTACCCACAACATCCAATTAATGACTAAAACCTGGAGATTTTGTTTCTATTTTTCTCCTATCTGTCCCTTTGTTTCCACTGCCAGTGCCCACCACCACAGTTCAAGCTGTTCTTACCAGCTTCTTAATTGATATATTCCTGCCTCCCAATCTCTCTCTGGTCTAATACATCCAACTTCCTGCAGCCGGATGATTTTTCCAGGTTTGATGATGCTGTCCCAGTGTTCAAAGCTCTTCAATGAATCCCACTGTTTATGAAATGAGGTCTGATCTCCTTAGTCTGATGTTTTTGGTTCTCTACAAACTATCCTTCCAGGCTTATCATGCCCCTTTCATATATAACTACAGGTAAACTGTTGTATATAATGTCCATTATTTGAACTTATTTCAGGCTTTCTTCCCTCTCAGCTTTCACCCCTACAGTTCTCTATGCTTGGATTGTAATTTCCTCAATGCCTCAGAATTTCATCCTGATTCAAGGCCTCGTCCAAATACCACTTCCTCTATGAATACTTTTCTGATTTTCCCTACTGTAAATGATCTCTCCTTTTAAGCTCAAATAGCACTATCTGGAATTGCTTCTTGAGGAAGCATACTTTGAAAACTTTTCTAGCTTCTATATAAACATGAGTTACTTAGCCAGCCTGAAAGTCTTTCTAGTCCTTTCCCTTTAGCAAAGTGGGAGGAACAAAGGTTAGCACCTTCCTTTGAAAAAAAGCAATATTTGGTAATACCCAGACTGAACTCTTCCTACACACCTGGAATTACTGGACAATATGACCCACTTGGAGACAATGTTTGTTTTGAGATTGAAGGTTAAGATATTGATCACAGGCTTAGAACTCAGAGAAGAAAAGTGATCCAAAAAGGAGCAGATGACCAACTATTGTGGGATGTTAATCCCAAACTGTTTTAACACATTATGAATTTTTTGTTGTTTGAGATTCCTATAAATGTTAACTGAAATTGCCTTGGGGCAAAGAGAGTCATGCAGAAAGGTATGGGGGACTCTGTAAGTCTGAACGTCTCTCTCTTTAAGCTAGAAATGGCTTGGATAGGGGTGGCTAGGTGGCGCAGTCAATATAACACCGGCCTTGGATTCAGAAGGACCCAAGTTCAAATCCAGCCTCGGGCACTACCCAAAAACTAGCCGTATGACCTTGGGCAAGTCACTTAACCCCAACTGCCCTCCAAAAATTAAAAAAAAAAAAAGTAAAAAAAAAAAAGAAATGGCTTGGATATATATCAAATAAAAGTATTTCCTACAGATTAGATCTTTTGATGAAGTTGTTGAAATAAAAATCTTATGGGAATAGGGAGAAATAAATCACATAAGTTATGATTTATTGTTGGGAATCTTGATACCCTTAAACTAGATTAGATCAGTTTGGGTTGAGGCATTGGGATCTGGGAGACTGAGATAAGTCACATCTGTACAATTGCAAAAAGGATGGAGAGGGGACTCAGATAATGTCCTGAAAAAACTTAATTAGTTGGACTTATTTAGTCCTTATACCAGAGGAGTTTGGGTCATAAAGCTGATGTGGATGGCATCTATCTTGAGTTCTCATTCAATATGTCAACTGTCCAAGGTTCACAAAGGGTAAACCTTGCAAAATGGGGTCCCCTAATTATTGACCTTCTGCTCTGACATCATAACTAGGGTGCTGTGTTGCCTTGATGGGAGGGAAGTGCTGGAGGTGACAACTGAGGGTGGGAAATAAGGTACTGGGGATAGGCCCCCTGGAAGGCAGAGTACAATCAGATCTCCCTGTATTGGTTGTTGGTCAGGATGGACCCATTTGGACTGAAATAAGTTTACTGAAAGCACATTTATGAAGCATCAAATGGATGAAGCAGGATTTGCGCACCTGCACAAAGGGAGGAAGCAGGAGCAATCTGAGCTTAGAGCACCATCTGGTGATTTACACAGACTTTACTTTGAGAGGCTATTCCAGCCCTACCCCTCGAGGAGGCGCTCAAAGCACTGGCTCTGCCCCTATCATAGGAGGACATGCATATGCTTGGTCTGACAGTTATATATCTCCCTCTTGCTCCTTATTGCCAATGTAAAGCATGTATTCCAGTGGAGAAGAATGCCTCTTTACATTTGCAAAGTGAGAATAGTACTGGCCCTGCCTAGTTTCCAGTATTGTTCAAAGTGTTCCTCCACGAGGTCTTCTCTAACCGTACTGATCCAATCAATTCCCTACTCTGACTTCCCGTCTATACCACATGTCTTAGCATTTGATTTAAGTCACATTTCTGAAGTAACTTCAGTTTCCTCATTCATAAAATCAGGAGGTCTTGAAAGACTCTTTCGGCTTTATAGTCCTGTGATTACTTATTCTATTGTTCTGCTGTTTTATGAATGCAAAGTCTGGTTAGATTTAAAAGGTACTTGAAGACAGAGAATGTCTGAAAAAAACCTTTATGATGTTTTTTTGCCCAGATGAAAACTCAAAGACTCAATTCACATCATTCTGTGAATATTTTGTCAAAAGCAATCAATTCCTTTGAAACCTAAAGGGGGATAGAGGTAGATAGGATCTGTGATTTAATTAGTGTAGGGAGGTCTTAGGGTGGAACTTCCTCTACCAATGTAGACGGCACCTTTTCTACTACTTACC
>JAQQSW010019858.1:0-10965 GCA_028646575.1 Pseudocheirus occidentalis
GTGGAGGCTTTGTTAATTATGATCATTCTTTACATGGAGCTATGTAGGTTCAAAAAAGTATTTCAGCAAAACCAGGTTTAAGTTATTCTGTGATTTCAGAAGGTTCCAATAAAGGTGGGGGAGGGGTGATGGAAGCAATACAGTGTCTGTTTTTTCCAATGATGGTTTACTTTGGGTAAGAAAGATTCTTATCTTTGAAGCTTTTTAATATTTTTTATTCCCCCTCACTGTTCCAGTGACTGATTGCGTTGAGCATTATTTGACTCAAAAAAAAAAAAAAAAAGAAATTTGAAAGGAATGAAATGTAAAGAGAAAAAAAGAAGGGGGAAAAATCTAAATCATAAAGTAAAGAATGAAAGCATCTAGCTCTTTAAGCTAGACAATGTTCTGAGTATTGGAGGAAACAGGAGGAGGGAGTGTATTCTTGGTGATAGGGATCATTCAGCCTGACTTCTCCAGTGTTTGCCTGGCCTGGTCCCTATTGTCTATGGGTCTACTGATGTACAGGGGCCCCTGTGTTCTAGCTTTTGTTTAAATTGTGGGCGTGAAAAGATGATAAATCCAACAATAAACAATCCACAGAGAATGTGAGGTCATAGTAATGTGACCTCACAGGGAGCTTAAATACCTGGAAGGCCACTGGAGTTGGGCAGACTCTTGGAGTATGTACGGCCAATACCTTCAGAAAGTTGCCTTCACAGAAGTATGGCTGGAGGGCATCCTAGATATTGGAATGTTTTATTTTTGGCACTGGTGCTGGTGCTGGTGAGTTGATGCTTCCAGAGGCTTAACAGTTAAAGGTGGAAAAGCAACTACCATTATTCTCAGGGACCCTTCTGAATCAAACACTGGATCCTGAATTTAGAGGAGATGGAAGCTAGGAAGGGAGACTTTGCCTCTCCCCGCCCCCCTTTTTTTCCCCTTTTAATGAAGCTTTTCTTCAAGAAGACCTAGAGAGTGAATGAAGGCTGATTTAATGCTGGAGGTTATGAGAATTGGGTGAAGTAGGTTTGGTGAGTTTGGATTGGAAAGAGTTAAGAGAATTTTGACATGTGACAGAATTGAATGTAGGATAAAGAAATTGGTTTTAGTGCTTTTGATGAGGTTTGATGGTATTTAAAAGGCAGCTAAGTTGTATGTAAGCTGTATCTAAGGATCTTTAATTAGGTTTAGCAGATAGAAAAAGGGCGTTGAAGTCAGGAGACAGTGGGTTCTTATCCTGACTCTGATGACCCAGTTCTGTGAGGGGTCAAGTCACTTAATGTCTCAGTGCCCGAGGCACCATATGAATGTCCTACTGCTCTCCTGCCACAGAGGCTCTATACTTAAAATACAAAATGAGACATACATATTTGGACATGGTAAATGTAGGAATATATTTTGCTACACTATGTCTTTTGTCATGAGAGTTTTATTTTGCTATTTTAAAAAATTGTTCATTTGATAATAATGGGGAGGAGAGGGAAATACTCATAAAATTAATAAAAAATTAGAAAAATTAAAAAAATGAATTGCTGATCTATATTTTTTATGTATTGTCTCTTTTTATAATAAATTTTTAAAAATATTTGTTTTCTTGTTTACATCATTCATTTGCTGATCTGTATTGATGGAAGTTTGGACACTGGGAGCTCCTCCCACCAGTGACATCACAGGTCGCAGTCCCTAACCCCAGCTTCCTACTCTCATCCCCACAAATGTGAACAATTTGAGTCAGTTGGTACCTAGATGGCATACATTAATGCTTCTGTTTATCTGAGTGATAGGGACTTCTTTGCACTACTGGAAACATAAGGGAGGACACAGGAATGCAATTCTAGGAATTCCTGATCCTGCTAATTGTATAATTTTTTTTTTTTTTTTTACAATACTAACAATCTAGTATAGTTTTCAGGCTGAACAGTTTATATTGTTGATAATACTAATGCATAAGCATATTTGTAGATCACCTTTATGGTATCTTGCTTGCCATTTTTGAGAGGAGGTTGTGTTAAAATAGCCTGATGCACAGAGCAAGCCCTGCCAGCTTGACGTCAGATCTTGTCACTATTGCCTTGGCAAGGTCCCTTAGTCTCTTTGGGATCTTTGGTTTCTTCATCTGTGAAATGAAGGGTAGTTCACTGGGCAGGGCCTGTGATCCTTCTACACCTCCATCTGTGATGCTCTCACATCCTTCCAGTTCTAACTGTGTGATCCTGGAATCTGAATGCGCATCTGACCACTCTTTGGTGTATTTTCCTGTTATGAACCTTATGGCTTTATTTTATCTTTTCTTTCACTTAAAAATTAATTTAAATTCATTTTAAAATGAATAAAATATAAGAGGTACAATCTGTACCCCTTAATTATATTGCTTAATTTGTATGCAATAGTTTGTTTGATTGGATTTGCCTTTTTTTTTTTCTTTTTTGAGAAAATATTAGGGTTAATGGGTTTTGGAAGAACTGGGGAACTGTGGCTATTGTATGTTTATAGGAGTTCATAGGATTTAAAGCTGGAGGAGATCTCAGAAATCTTCTGGCCTATCTAGACCTCATATAGAGGAGGAAACGGAGGCACAGAGAGATTCTTTAAATTGCCCAAAGTCACACAGGTACATAACGTTGTTATTTATTGTTCAGCTCTTTTTAGTCTTGTCTGACTCTTTGTGATCTGTTTGGGATTTTCTTGGCAGAGATGCCAGAGTGGTTTGCTATGTCTCTTCTCCAGCTCATTTTACAGATGAGGAAGCTGAGGCAGAGAGGGTTAAGTGATTTGCCCAGGATCATACATCTAGTCTGTCTGAGACCAGATTTAAACTTGGGAAGATGAGTCTTCTTGACTTCTGAGCTGGCTTTCTATTGACTACACCACCTGGCTGTTGTACTTTCTTACTAATAATATATTGTTTTAATTGAACATGTCATTGGTTAGGTTTTAAAGTTTAGTATCCTATAACTTCTGCAGTTGGGATCATTTGACAGTTGATGTTGTATGAAGTACTACAAAAAAACACTCATTTGTAGTTTATAAATTTCTTATCTTTATTTTTTTAATAAGCAGAGAAACATGGGCTTACTTTGCCCTTTAAATATTAGCTGTCCCCATGTGTGCTGATCCATGTGTGCTGATTCTTGAAAGTCTCACTAGTTATCTTATTTTTCTGACAGAGTGGGAAAATCGAGGTTTTTAAAAACATAGCATTTTTGTTAATGTCTTTTTTCTTACATCACCAAAGGCTTTCCCCAGCATCTTTCTTTTTCCTATGCCCAGAGAGCCACTTCATATAACAAATAATATTTTTAAAGGAAAAAAAAAGGAGAAATGTAGCAAAATCTATCAGTATATTGAGAAAAACCTAAAAATGTGTACAGTGTACTGTACTCATGGACCTCCCACTTCTGCAGAAGGAGAAAGTGGAGGTGGTTTTCTGCTTTCCTTTTTCATTGTATAGTCATTGTATATATTCTTGGCTTTGCTTATTTTACTCTGTACTGGATCATATGCATCTTTTCAGACTTCTCTGCATTCATCAATTCATCTTTTCTTACAGCATAGTAATATTCCATCACATTCATGTACCACAAACTTTTTAATCCATTACTCAATTAATGGGCTTTTACTTTATTTCCATTTGTTTGCTACCAGAAAAAAAAAGTGCTCCTACAAATATTTTGGTGTAAAAAAAAAATAAGGTTTTAATATATATTTAAAGTATATTTAATATTTTATTAATTTTATTGATATTTTAATAAAAATATATATTTAAAATATATTTAATATATATTTCTTCTTCTCTAGCAGCAATGCTGGGCTAAAAAAGTCCAACGAAGAGCCCCATTGTGAAATGGGGAGTACTGAATTTCTAGAAAAAGAACCCTCTGACAACCTCAGCAATGGAACCAACAGCAACTTGGAGGCAGCTAGACGGCTGGCCAAGCGTCTTTACCAACTAGATCATTTCAAGCGTTCAGACGTGGCCAAGCATTTGGGGAAGAAGTATGTATTCCCAAAACCTTTGGCTTAAGCATCTCTAGATAAATAGGTTGATTTCATTAACCAAGATTATTTTTTTCATTTTTCTTATAGCAATGAATTCAGCAAACTGGTGGCTGAAGAGTACCTTAAGTTTTTTGATTTTACAGGAATGACGCTGGATCAATCTCTCAGGTATGTGGTTTAATGACTAAATATCACTTTTTGTTATTGTTGACACTTTGAAAGAAGTAATTATCTCAAGAGAGAGTAATACATTCAAGCTTGATTTTTATTTTATTTGTTAAAAGCAAAATTTTCTCATTGCTTTGCAATCTTTAGGCAGGATCATAGGATATGTAGATCTAGAAAAGAGGTCTTTAGAAGTCATCTGGTTCATTCTTCTCACTTTACTCACATGGAACCTGAGGCCCTCAAGAAAAATAGTGATCTGAGAACAAGGGCAGCTAGAAGGTGCAGTGGCTGGAGGAAACAGTGCCTGGAAAAAGGAAGGCTCATCTTCATGAGTTCAAATCTGGCCTCAGTCACTTACTAGCTGTGTGACTCTGGGCAAATTACTGACACTGTCTTAGTTTCCTGTGAGCTAAAGAAGGGAGTGGCAAACCATTCCAGTATCTCTGCCACGAAAACCCTCAGCGGGCTCACAAAGAATCAGACGGATACAACTGAAAAAATGGCTGAACAATAGCCTGAGAGTTGTACTGTAGAAATTAATAGAAAATGAGAGATGATGTGTGCTATCGGGGATCTTACCTTCCCTAAGACTTAGCCTATATCTCAATTAAAGAGCTGCAGTAGGTAGCAAAAGAAAGAGATGAGAATTGGGATCCTTAGAAGTTTGTTTTGTTTATGGACACTTTCTCTAAGTGAAATAATGCAGATTTTTTTCTATGTCTACATGTTAATAAAACAACCCCCCAGGATGATACTTTTGAAGTAACTCTTGAGTAGAAGAATAATGAAAGCTTAGAAAATGTGTTAGGACTACATTGTCTTCACATTTTTATGGCTTTGAAAGGCATTTGTAAACACACACACACACACACACACACTTTCAGGGTCACATTCACACCTGTGTGTAATATATGAAGCAGATAACCTCATGCTGCTCTATTATATTTAGAGGTCATTGTCAGTGGGAGTCCTATGGGCTTGACTTTGTAAATCAGTCACTCTTTAGGAACTATTCAAGAAAGTTTGTTTCCAAGAAATTATATTGCATTAAAAACCAAAGAAATAAATGTTTGCAATCAACACCTAATTATTAACTGTCTGCTCAGATGCATACTGAGCATACAAATATAATATTCAAAATAATCCCTACTCTACATCTGATCTCTATTTCTGAATAAATTAGAATGTAAGTAGCTCACATTTTCATGGAGAGATGTCATATATATATATATATAAGTAGATTAAAAAGAAATATAAAAACCAATAAATACAGAATAGGTAAATAGAAGAAAGTTTGGGAGGGAGGACGTTAGGTGTTGAGGTGATCACGAAATGCCAAATGTAGTTGGCTGTACTTGAATTGTACCTTTAAGGAACAAATGGATTCCCTGAGGAGGAAGCGCATTCTAGATATGGGGGATAGCAAGTGTGCGGTCATGGAGGGAAGGAGGAGCATGTGTAAGGACCAGAGAGAAGGCTTAGGTTATGGGAGGATGAGTAGTCCACAGAAAGGCTGGAAAGAAGGAATGAGACCATGTTGTGAAGGACTTTAGAAACCTGTCCTCAGATTGCAGTCTTTTTTTTTTTTGCTTTTTTTGGAGGGTAATTGGGGTTAAATGACTTGCCCAAGGTCACACAGCTGGTTTTTGGGTTAAGCGTCTGAGGCTGGATTTGAACTCAGATCCTTTTGACTCCAAGGATGGTGCTCTATTCGCAGCACCACCTAGCTGCCCCTAGATTGCAGTCTTAATGATGATTTAAGTGTAGTGATAATAAGTAGGGGGAAAAAATAGGAGAGAAGAACTTTTCTTGGAATGACACTTTTTTTTTTCAGGGGAAGGAAAGGACAGCAGAATTTCTGACATTAATAGATAGATGACAAAAGATTATAGAGGAATACACCTTTTTAAAAATAGTCCTGCTGCCGTATATGTTGTCTTAGCCTTTAAGCATGCGCGTGTAATTTTATTTATTGTTATTCTGTCTTTCTAATACATGTTGATTTTCATGCTGCACCTCCGTACCCCCTTCCCCTGAGAAGGGGTACTATTTTACTGTTTTACTAATTTTACTAATTTACTATTGTAGCAGTAAATGAAGCATTTTCAATAGTGTTTTTCAGTTTTCATCCTCATTTGTGGGTTTAAAACAATTAGATTGTTGCTTTCTAATTTTCAGGATTATTATTGTTGTCCAGTTATGTCTGACTATTTGTAACTTTGCTTGGGGATTTTCTTGGCGAAGGTTCTGGAGTGATTTGCCATTTCATTCTTCAACTCATTTTACAAATGGGGAAACTGAGGCAAATAGGGTTAAGTGACTTGCCCAGGGTCACACAGCTGGTAAGTGACAGACAAGATTTGAACTCACAAGGATGAATCTTCCTGATTCCAAGCTCAGTGTGCTCTATCTGCTGTGTAACCTAGCTGCCCAAATTTCAGGATATGCCCACATAACTCAAATATTCATTAAGTTGCTAGGTATGGTACATAGTGGATAGAGGGCCGGAATTGTAATCAGGAAGACACGAATTTAAATCCTCCCTTAGCTACTTACTAGCTATATGATGGCGTTGGGGGTTTAAATGATAGAATTTTCAGCTCCCACAAGAGAGACCTGGGTTCAGTTCTTGGTCAATGCAATTTTGGGGGCAGCTGGATGGTGCAGTAGATAGAGTTCTGGGCCTGGAATCAAGAAGACCTGAGTTCAAATGTGACCTCAGATATGTAATAATTGTGTGACCCTGGACAAGTCACTTCACCCTGTTTGCCTTGGTTTCCTTATCTGTAAAATGAGCTAGAGAAGAAAATGGCAAACCCCACCAGTATCTTTGTCAAGAAAACCTCAGATGGGGTCACAAAGAGTCGGACAAAACAACAACAAATAACAACAAAATTATTTGGCCCTGGGCAATTCATGTAACTTAATTTAGCCTCAGTCTCCTTTTCTGTAAATGAGGATAATAATAACACCTATATCACAGGGTTGTTTTGGGATCATGGGAAGTAATATGTAAAATGTAATATGTTTGCTCTTTGTAAACCTTAAAACACTATGTACATGCTGTTAGTATCATTGTTAGTGATACTTTCCTTTTAAGTAACTACCATTAGTTCCCTATCTCTATGTCAAAACAACATTAATCGCAAAACCTATGAGAAAGATGTGTTATTTTATTTTTATCTTTTCTCAAAACGTCTTTTAGGTGTTTCTTTAAGGCATTTTCCCTGATGGGGGAAACCCAAGAACGAGAGAGAGTTTTAGTCCACTTCTCCAACAGATACTTTCATTGTAATCCAGACACCATTTTTTCATCAGGTAATTTTGCTTAGCGTATCTATTTGTTCGTTTCTGAACTTTTAGTCAGGTTGAGTCAGCATGCATTTATGTAGCACTTACTGGATACTAGGCCCTGTGCTGGATGCTGGGAATAAAAATATAAGCAAAAAGAAAAAGATGGTTCCTGACCTCCAGGAGCTCATTTTCTGATGGGGGAAGACTTCACATAAAAAGAGATGAAAACCTCAGAGTTTTTGGAGGGAGAGATGGGGAAGAAGTGAGGTGTGAATATGGTTGGCTTGGGTACTTTATTAATTTTTTTTTAAAGAATTAAAATTTATGTTTATCTTTAGTTTGCATCATTCATTTCTACAAGATTTTGAATTACAAATTTTCTCCTCGTCTTCCCCTATCCACCACACCAAAACAACAATCCCACTGTATACCCCCTCCACCAATCTGTCCTCTCCTATATCCTCCCCCATCCCTCCTCCCACTTTCTGGTAGGGCAAGATGGATCTCCATACATCAATGCCTGTATATCTTATTTCCCAGTTGCATGTAAAAAAATGATGATGATGATGATGATGATAACAACAACAACAGTGTTTTAAAACAAAATATTTGATTTTACAACTTTGAATTCCAGATTCCTTCCCTTCCTCTCTTGTCACCCTCTCTTACTGTGAAGATAAGCAGTTCAGTATAGGTTGTACATGTGTACTTATGCAAAACATTTCCATAGTGGCTATATTGTGAAAGACTGACTGTATTTCCCTCCATCCTATCCTGCCCCCAACTTGTTCTATTCTCTGCTTTGTTCCTGTCCCTTTTAAAAAATGTGTGCTTCTGACTACCCTCCCCTCCCCTCCATCATCCCCCCTCTCATATCCTTCCCCCCTACTCTCCTGTAGGGCAAGATACCCAATTTAGTGTGTATGTGATTCCCTCCCTATGCCAAATTCAGTGACAGTAAGATTGACTCATTTCCTTTTGCCTTCCTGTTCTTCGCCCTCCATTTTAACAGTTATCCCTTGCCTCTTCTATATGAGATAATTTACCCCATTCTGTCTTTACCCATCTCTCATATTCCTCTCTTATCTCTCGTTTTCACCTTTTAAGTATCATCCCTTCCTATTCAATTCATCTTGTGCCCTCTATGTATACCTGTACCCATATATACACACATTCACATATGTATTCATACGCCCATATACCCTCCTATATAGACATATGTATGTATGTATACACATTTATATTCCCTTCAACTGTCCTCATTCTGAGAAAAGTTTCATAAGTTACAATGATCTTTTTTCCATGTAAGCATGTAAATAGTTCAACTTTGATAAGTTCCTTATGATTTCTTTTCTCTGTTTACCTTCTCGTGCTTTTCTTGCTTCTTGTATTTGAATGTCAGATTTTCTATTCAACTCTGGTTTTTTCATCAAGAATGCTTGAAAGTCCTCTGTTTCATTGAATGACCATATTTTCCCTTGAAACATTATACTCAGTTTTGCTGGGTAGGCGATTCTTGTTTTTAAGACCTTTGACCTCTGGAATATCATATTCCAAGCCCTTTGATCCCTTAATGTAGGACCTGCTAGATCCTGGGGTATCCTGATTGTGTTTCCACAATATTCAAATTGTTTCCTCTTGGCTGCTTGTAATATTTTCTCCTTGATCTGGGAACTCTGGAACCTCGCTATAATATTCCTTGGAGTTTTCTTTTTGGCATCTTTTTCAAGAGGTTAGCGGTGAATTCTTTCAATTTCTGTTTTACCCTCTGGTTCTAAAATATCAGGGCAATTTTCCTTGAGAATTTCTTGAAGGATGAGTTTTGATCATGGCTTTCAGGTAGTCCAATAATTTTAAAATTATCTCTCCTAGATCTATTTTCCAGGTCAGTGGTTTTTCCAATGAGATATTTCACATTGCCTTCTATTTTTTTATTTGTTTGGATCTGTTTAATAGTATCCTCATAAGTCATTAGCTTCCATTTGCTCCACTTTTAATTCTGAAGGAATTATTCTCTTTAGTGAGCTTTTGAAATTCTTTTTCCATCTGACAAATTTGGCTTTTTAAGGCATTCTTCTCCTCATTGGCTTTTTGGGCCTCTTTTGCCATTTGAGTTAATCTATTTTTTAACGTGTTATTTTCTTCAGTCAGGTTGTTGACTCTCTTTTCATGATTTTCTTGCATCATTCTTATTTCTCTTCCCAATTTATCCTTTACTTCTCTTACCTGATTTTAAAAATCCTTCTTGAGCTCCTCCATGACCTGTAACCAGCTCATATTTTTCTTGGAAGCTTTTGGTGCCAGAGGTCTGACTTCATTTTCTTCCTTGCATTCCATGCTTTGATACTTTTTGTCCCCAAAAAAGGAACCTAAAGTTGGATTGCTGTGCTTGCTTTGCTTCCTTTGCCGGCTTATGTTGCCAGTCAGTTAACTTGACTTTTGAGCTCTTTGCCACAGTAGAACTCTGCTTCCAGAGGGGAGAGTTTTGTCCCAAATTGTTTGGATTTTTGCAGCTGCTGGAACAGTTAGGAGGGTGCCATATCTGCAGCCCACACAAACTCTGGCTCACTGGTCACACACCTAAGGGCCACTTCCCAAGACCGCAATCCCGATCCAGGTTGGTTAAAGCAAGAGGAATTACTCTCTGAATGTTTGCTTCACCACCCTTATGATCTGCAGGCCAGGAGCTCTGAAGCAGCCACATGGTGGTAGCTGCAGGGCTGTAGCACCTCCGCCACTTCTAGCTCTGGGGGCAGGAGCCAGACCTCCTCCTTCATCTCCCCCCTCCCCAGCCCCCCCAATCCCCCCCCCCCCCCAGTTCTAACAGAGTTCTACACTGACCTCTCACTTTTTCTTGGGCATTTATGGATTGATAATTCTGGAAACCACCACCACTGTTGCTAGTGATCCACTCTCTCGAATTCCACTGTAGCTGCTCGTCAGGGCTGCCCCGGGGCTAAAACTCTGGGCTCCTTCAGGGCTGGTTCCCAGTACACTGTGAACTACCTGTCCACCTGCCAGGCTGCCTTCAGCTGGAGATTTGTTTCTCTCTGCCACTCTGTAGCTGTAAAATTTCTTGAGTCATATTTTATAAGTATTTGAGGTGGTTATGGAGGGAGCCAAGGAGTTTTCCTGCTTTTACGCCGCCATCTCGGCCCTGCCCTTCTGAGTACTTTATTTAAAATGGAGTTTCAGGGAGAACTGAAGTCCAGAGTGCAGACCAGTAATGAATGAAGAATCACCTTCCTTTCCAGTAGTGTAAACTTAACTTTGAAGATGTCTAAATAGGATTGTCAGTGAGCAAGTGTTTGTTAAGTAGAGTTGGGTAAACTCTTCTGGGAATGCAAAGAAAGGCAAAAACAGCCCTTTCCCTAATGGAGTGTACATTCTAATAGGGTTGACAGCATGCACATACAAAATAGATTCAGAATAGATGGAAAGTAATCTGGGAGGTGAAGTCATTTGTCATCACTTCCAGTAGCGAGGTTTCAGATGCCCCACAGTGACATGTTTTTTTTTTTT
>JAQQSW010019859.1:0-10964 GCA_028646575.1 Pseudocheirus occidentalis
AATTTTAGGACTCCAAAACTCAAAAAACTCTAGAAACAATATCTCTCAATGAAGGCAGCTCAGCGCGGGGGGGGGGGGGGGGGGGCTCATTGCAGCAGGCTGGCAACAGAAACAAGCCCTGCCTGAAACTGCAACCTGGCCCCAGGGCAGTTGGGAGGAGCTGCAGCTGGAGTCTTCAGGAGAGTGGATCAGGCAGGTGGGGGCAGTTTCCACATTTATCAAGCCAGGAGAAATAAAGCTAAGAGAAAGGTCAATGGAATTCAACTAAATTTGGGGGACAAAATTGGTCTGGCCAAACTACCCCCAGAGCAAGGAAGCAGCAGGAACAGTAGAAGTGGCAGAAATGGCTGCAAGCCACAGCTGCCTCCACTCGGCTACTGCAGAACTCTGGCGTGAAGATTACAGGGGGGCCAAGGTGACTGATCAGAGGCAAGTGTTTTGAATTGAGCAGCCTGGATCCAGATTGTGGTCTTGGGTGGTGGTCCTGGGGTTCACTTTCAGCAAGCCAAAGTTGGTGGGGGCTGCAGCACCCCCCTAATAGCTCTGGCAGCTGTGAAAATCCCAGTGACTTGGGACAGAGTTTCTGCCTCCCCACCCCCACCCACGGGAAGCAGAGTTCCACAGACCTAAAAAATCAAGCAATTAATTGACTGGCCAATATGAGAAGGAAAAAGAAGCAAAGTAAGAATGGAAATCAAACAGTAGAATCCTTTTTTAGGGAAAAAAAGAATCAAAGCATAGAATGGGAGAAGACAACACAGTCAGAACTCCCACACCAAATGCTTCCAAGAAACATGAAGATTGCCTACAAGCCATAGATTGACTGAAAAAGGACTTTGAAAACCAAAAAGAGACATGGAGGAAAAATTGGGAAGAGAAATGAGAATGATGAAGAAAATCATGAAAAGAGACTCAACAAAGTGACTGAACAAAATAACACCTTAAAGAACAAATTAACTCAAATGGCAAAAGAGGCCCAAAAAGCCAATGAGGAGAAGAATGCCATAAAAAGTTGAATTTGCCAGATGGAAAAAGAATCTCAAAAGCATTCTGAAGAGAACAATTCCTTCAGAATTAGAGTGGAGCAAATGGAAGCAAATGACTTTTTGAGAAATCAAGATACTATTAAACAGATACAAACAAATGAAAAAGTAGAAAGCAATGTGAAATACCTCCTTGAAAAAACCACTAACCTGGACAATAGATCCAGGAGAGACAATTTAAAAATTATTGAAGTATCTGAAAGCCATGATCAAAAAAAGAACTTAGAAAGCATCCTTCAAGAAATTCTCAAGGAAATTGCTCTGATATTTTAGAATCAGAGGGCAAAATAGAACTTGTAAGAATTCACCAATCACCTCTTGAAAAAGATCCCCAAAAGAAAACTCCTACAAATGTAATAGCAAGGTTCCAGAATCCCCAGATCAAGGAGAAAATATTACAGACTTCCAAGAGGAAACAATTTGAATACTGTAGAAACACAATTAGGATACCCTAGGATCTGGCAGCTTCTACATTGAAGGATCAAAGGGCCTGGAATATGATATTCTGGAGATCAAGGGAGCTAGGATTAAAACCGAGAATCACCTACTCAGCAAAATTGAGTATAATATTCCAGGGGAAAGTATAGGCAACCAGCGAGGTGGAGGACTTTCAAGCATTCTTGCTGAAAAAAAAAACAGCTGAACAGAAAATTTAACATTCAAACACAATAAGCATGAGAAGGTACACATGGGAAATAAATCATAAGGAACTTATCAAACTATTTACATGCCAATATGAAAAAACAATAATGGTAACTTATGAAACTTTTCTTAGTATGAAAATAGGTGAAGGGAATATAAATGTACACATATACACACATGCTCAGATATGTATTCATACACATATATACCCTCCTATATAGACATATGTTTATAGACATATGTTTAGGTATAAACATATGTCTATATAGGAGGTATATATATGTGTACATAGAGGATACAGGATCAATTGAATATGAAGGGAAGATACTTTAAAAGGTGAAATTCTGAGGGAGAGGACTAGAATGAGAAGAGACGGGGAGAGAGAAAATGGGGTTAATCATCCCATATAGAAGGGGCAAAGGATAACTGTTACAATTTACTTTCATTTATTCTCATTGAATTTGGCTTAGGGAAGGAATGACATAAACTCTAAACTGGGTATCTTGCCACACAGGATAGTAGGGAGGAAGGGATGAGAGGTGGTATGACAGAGGGGACAGTTGCTGGAAGCACATACTTCAGTAAAGGGATCAGACAGGGTAGAGAATAGAACAAGGGAGAGGGGGCAGGATAGAAAGGAGGGACATATAATCAGCCTCTCACAATATGTCCACTATAGAGATATTCTGCGTAATTATACATATACAGCCTGTATTGAATTGCCTGTATTGGGGGTGAGTGACAAGGGAGGAACCAAAAGAACCTAGAATTTAAAGCTCTACAATCAAATGTTAAAAGATATGTGTGTGTGTATATGTTTGTGTGTGTACATATATGTGTGTATATATATTTATATTTATATATTATTATTCTTAACTACATGCAACTGGGAATTAAGATATACAGGTACTGGGATACTGAGGCCCACCCTGCCCTACCAGAAAGTTAGAGGGGTGTTGGAGGAGCACATAAAAGAGAGCAGATTCGGGAGGGGCTTTACAGTAGGATTGCTCTTTTGGGGTTGGGTATAGGGGAAAAATGGGGAGAAAATTTGTAACTCAAAATCTCATGGAAATGAATGATGTAAACAAGAAAATAAATGAAATAATTTTTAAAATATTTTTTAGAAATAGTTAATAGTGTAAGGAAGGAGGGAATTGGTATTGCAACTAGATGAGTCAATAGTATCAAGTGAAGATTTTTTTCAACATGGGGTACATTTCTGAGTGTGTAAAGGTAAAAGGGAAGTATCTGATAATTAGGAAGCGTGAAGAGTCGAGAGAAGAGTGGCATTTGAGAAAGAGTATAGCATCACAAGTACAGGTGGAGACATTTGTCTAAGAAAAGAGGAAATGTACTTTTTACTTAGAAACAGAAAAGAAGGAAGAGACATTGATTGCAAAAAGAAGTGCTTTAAGGTAAAAAGGAAGAAATATGAGGGAACTCACATTTAATTTCCTTCATCCTATCCATAAGGCCTTTCTGAGAAAACAATATTATTCTGAAATATTCACTTTGTAATAACACTGTCTCCTCAAGTTAGAAAGAGAGGTTTAGTGATAAGACAGAATAAACCATCAAATGATTTAAGTTATAATTGCTATTGTAGATGAGTACAGTTAAAAGCAATAGAAAAATAAATTTACTTTTAAAAAACTCTGCTAATATGCATGTGAAGAAAGCCAGCTTTCAGACAGAATCTGAAAGGTTTTGGACAGAAAATAAACTGTCATGTAACCAAAAGACTCAAATCCCCTTGTCAATAATGTAGGATAATGATTCCTCCCTTGTGGAGGAACAGCTTGATATTTATAAAAATACAGAGAAAGATCTTTTATTTAATGAAGACTGGAGAAATAGAGGTGTTAAAAATACAGTTTTAAAGATACTGAAGGATATGGAAAGGAAAGCAAGATGATGGAGTAGAGGATAGTTACTAGCCGAATTCTCCCAACATTCCCCTTCAAATAACTTCAAAATAACACATCAAATCAAATTTCGGAGCAGCTAAGCCAACAGCTGATTTGTGTGTGTGTGTGTATACAATCATTCAATATATATGTATATATGCATTAAATATGTGTGTATGTGTGTGTGTAGGTGTACATACATTCCATTTATAATAGAAATCTATCTTACCCAATAGGGAAAGAGCGTTGAAGGACTTAAGACACATGTGGAAGGGGTGTGATAAAGGAAGGGTAGATTAAGGGAGATAGTGGTCAGAAGCAAAACAGATTTTTGAGAAGGAACTCAATCAGACAGAAGGAGAGAGAAAGCAAGAGCATGAGCGAGAGTAAGAGTGAGAGTGAGAAGAAATGGAATTGAGGGAAATGCGTAGTAATCATAACTGTGAATGTGAATAAATTGAGTCCATAATATAGAAGCAGCACAGTGGATTACAAACAAAAATCTAACAATACCTTGTATACAGGAGAAACATTTTAAACAGAAAGAAACTCACAGAATAAGAATAAAGAAATGGAGTAGACTCTGTCATGCTTCAGCTGAAGTAAAAAAGGCAGGGTTGGCAATTGTGATCTCAGAACAAAAGCAAAAACTAGACACAATGAAAGAAATAATCCGAAAAATGCATTTTGCTCAAAGGTGCCATAGACAATGAAATAATATAAAGACTTTTAAGACCACATTTCTTGTTAAAGGCCTCATTTCTTAAACATACAGAGAGCTAAGGCAAATTTATGACTATAAGAGTCATTTTCCAACTGGTAAATGGTTTAAAGATACGATGGTGGTTGTGTGGCTTATCCTTTATTGTCTAAGAGGTCTATGATGTCAGGAAGATGATGCCATGAGTTGCAAGTTAATTGGCTTTAAGTGATTAAGGGCTCTGAAAAGTCACCAACCTAATTTTCTCTTCTGGGACCATCTGGGTCCAGTAGGCAGATGAAGATCAGGATGACTGGAGATGACATAGAATGCAGTGGAACACATTGGCCTTTTCAAGCTAAGGATAACTGGAGATGGCCCCCAAAGGATATGAGCAGGCAGTTTTCAAAAGAAGAAATTAAAACTATAGTCAAGTGAAAAAATTCTCAAAATTATTATTGACTAGAGAAAGGAAAATTACTTTATACCTATGAAAAATGACAAATGCTGGAGAGAATGAGAAAAAAATACATACATGAATGAATTGTTGGTGGAATAGTGAACTGGTCCAACCATTCTGGAGAAAAATTTGGAACTATACCCAAAAAGCTATAAAACTGTCCCTACCTTTTGATCTAGTAATACCTCTACTGTATCTGTGCCCCAAAGAGATCAAAGTGAAAGGAAAATTACCTCTACATACAAAAATATTTATAGGAGCTCTTTTTGTGGTGGCAAGGAGTTAGAAATTGATGGCATGTTCATCCATTGGGGAATGGCTAAATAAGTTATAGCATATGACTGTGAGAGAGCACTATGGTACTATAAGGGGGATAGATTCAGAAAAAAAATCAAAAGACAACAAGGCAAGACATCTATGAACTAATGCAAAGTGAACTGAGAAAAACTGGGAAATCAGTGTGCACAGTAACAGCAATGTTGTAATAATTAGCAACTGTGAAAGACTTGACTACTGCAATCAATACAATGATCTGAGGCAATCCCAAAGGACTCATGATGAAAAAATTCTATCCACCTCCAAACAGATAACTGAAGAACCCTGAGTGCAAATTGAAGTATAATTTTTCCACTTTTTAATTTTTGCTTGTGACATGGTTTATATAAAAATGTTTTGTGTAATTTCACAAGTATAATTGAAAAAAAGGATATGGACGGTCATGTTGGAGATTTAGAGCTCCAGGGCTTTATGTTATATAGCTATTTACATAGATATTTTATGAGTAAAAGAGGTAATACAAAATAAAAATTTGTAGATTGAGGTATTATTTTTAAAGGAGTATCATTTTGACAGAGGAAACTAAGGGAATTGTGGTTTTTCTTTATATGAATGATAATTAAGGAGACTCTTATTTAAATCATTGATGTTGATAGGAATCAGTGTAGGTACTTGAGAGAAGAACCTGCTGTGATAATGTGAGGAGAAAAATTAAAAGCAGAGCTGAAGGACAAAAAACTATTCTATTGAGACCTTGGAAGTTAGAGGCAGCCAGCTCACATAATGCTTCAGCTAGGTGCTTCCTGATTGGTGGGAGAAGGAATTGACTTAATTGCTCAAGACCTTCAGTGTCAGCTATTGCCTTTCAGCACTACTTAGAATTGTAGAGAGATGCTGTTGTTGCTCTGATAGTACCTGTGGTTTATTAAAGAAAAGCAGAGGGGACTTTGTAGATACTGTGTATTCCAATTCACTTACCAGATTTGTTTGTCTGATTTAAGGACACAATCTGAGCTGGTTCTCAGAGCTTTGGTTTGATAACTCAGTATAATGTCCAAGTGAAGGAACTGCTTGGGCTGGTTTGTATAGATCAGAGATAGACAGTTGGATGAGCTTTGGAGTTAAATGACTTAAAAAACACTTCTCTTCATAGCAAAAGGCAAGATTTTCTAAATGCCCATTTAAGGACACTATAAGAGTTTGCAGATGATATGAGTAAGAAAAGGGAATTTGACTCACTAAAATGTGATGAGGACCAATGCTGAAGCACTGAGCAAAGAAGCAATTTGATGTGGTGTACAGGTACCTGAATAGATTAATGGCATCAAAAACTATAGTCTATAACCATTAGTTACTTGAAGATAAGGATTTTCCTCCTTCATGTGTTTCCCTGATGTGTCCCTGCAAGTATGCTCTTTCTTCAACAAAAATATTGACTACATTAGTAAAAATGTATGATGCAGATCTACACATACACTGTGATGAATTTATTATTTATACACTGATTTTAATCTTAACATTGGAAAAGAATCTAATAGGAAGATCTGTGTTCAAATCCACTCTCAGAAACTTAGCAGTTGTGTGACTCTTGGCAAGACACATAACATGTTTTTGCGTCAGTTTCATTTTCTGTAAAGTGGAGATAATTATGGCACCTGACTTTTATGGTTATTGTGTAGATAAAATAAGGTATTTATCAAGTGATAAATGGGCAGTAAGACATTACAGTGGATATAGAATTGGGTTTGGAATTGGAAGACTTTCTTCCTGAGTTCAAATCTGGCCTCCAATATTGGCTGTGTGATCCTGGGCTAGTCACTGAATCCTGTTGGCCTCAGTTCCTCATCTGTAAAATGAGCTAAAGAAGAAAATGACCAACTACTCCAATGTTTTTGCCAAGAAAACCCCAAATGGGGTCATGAAGAGTTGGAGATGTCTGAAATAACTGAATAACAACAATAGCAAAGTGCTATATAGAGGCTAGTTGTTATAATATAATTACCACAATATGCAAATCATTTTTTGTTACTTTAAGGGGAAAAAATGAAAACTAAACAACATACGAAAATGCAGAATTCTTTTTTTTTCTTTTTGGAGGGGGTAAGGCAGGGCGATTGTGGTTAAATGATTTGCCCAAAGTCACACAGCTCTTAATTGTTAAATGTCTGAGGCAGGATTTGAATTCAGGTCCTCCTGATTCCAGGGCTGGTGCCCTATTCACTGCACCATCTAGCCACCTGAAAATGCAGAGTTCCTGATGGTGATAAAGTACAATGGAGTTCCTGGTCATGATTAAACTAAGACAATAGGAAGACATATCTTTCCCAGAACAATGTTCTTGTAGTAAAATGCCAGAATAATATTCTGCCGTTTATGTAGAGACATGCCTAATTTATTGGGTAGGACATTAAGCTTGGAACCAATCACCTGGATTCAACTGTAAGTACTGTAACACAGGCAATTACATACCTGTGTAATCAAAGGTAACTTTAGACAAGTCATTTTATCTCCATGAGACTTAATTCCTTCACCTACACAAGTAAGATAAAAAATAATTGTATTAATACCTTACTGGAGCACTTCAAGGATAATAACTAGTATTATAGCATGGTAAAGTTTGCAAAGAATTTTACCTACATTATTTCACTTGAACTTCATAGCAATCGTTTGAGGTAAGTAATATGAGCATTATTATCTCCATTTAATGGATAGAGAAATTGAGGCAAAGAGAAGTTAAGGGATTTGTCCATGATCACATATACATTAAGGTTAAAATTGGAATTCACATATAAATCTCTCCTACCTTTTAAGTCTATCACAATTTTCATTAAAACATCTTGCCTCAACTGTGATTACATGCAAAACGCACTTTGTAAACTTTAGAGTACTTTACCTATTTGAAACACAGCAGTTAGCCTAGAAGTAAGGGGGGAGGGGAAGAAAAAAAACCCTCTGGGTGATCAGAAAAAGAGCTGTCACAAAACCCACACACTTTATTACACAGACATGGAATCCTTTTCAGGTCAAAGCATATTGACACGGAAGTATGTCTCTAATTAAGATGACTAATTTATGAAGTTTGGTTATATAGTTTCATCTGGCAACATTCATTTCTTCCTAGTTTACAGCAGACAGTAGATGAGAAAAAGTTGCTAGATGCTGGCATATTGAGAAATGATAGAAGGTAATAAATGAGGAGACAGAAAAAGCACTTAAGATAGTGTAGTATGATAGTGTAGTGTGCTCACATTCAGTAAGGGGGCAAAGTTTTTCATGTGGCAATAATGCCTGTGGGCCCTAATATACTTTGAAGAAAATTAATGATAATAACAATTACAAAGACAATCACAGGCTATCAGGTAAAAGTTGTCATGCTTACTATACTATGTTTAATAAGGCAGAGGATATATAAATACACTGTAGGTGGCTTTCCTTTGAAATTAATAAAAGTAGAAATAAAGCCTGGCACTTAAAGAAGCAAGATTATCTTTCTAATGAAATTAGGTCACTCCAGTATAGTTCCTGATATATAATGCATTCACTTTTTATTAGCACCACTTAATCATCAATTAGGGAGAAAGCTATGTCACTCTTTGTTTTTTTCTCTAATGGTAATACCCACACTATCTAAATTTACAATTGTATAGATAAATGTCTATTCACTGCACCACCTAGCTGCCCCTCCTCTTCATATATATATATATATATATATATATATATATATATACATACACACATACATACATACACATACATACATACATATACATACATACACATATACACTTACATACACACATATACATAACAACCAAAACTCTCATATTGTTCAGTTCTCTTGATTCAAGTTTAAGCCTTAAACAAATTGGTCCTTTCCTCAAGGCCTTTGGCTCTTGGGGTTAAAATTCTTCCGGTTGGTTCATATGATTTTCCATTCTCTTCTTAGACTCCTTTAATATTTCAGCACATAACAAGAAGACAGGACTCATTGTATAAGATGCTGATGTTGAGAAAGATTGAAGACAAAAGGAAAAAGGAAGAGAAGAAGATGAGATAGGGAGTGTCATGGAAACAATGAACATGAGCTTGGACATACTTTGGGAGACAGTGGAGGATAGAAAGACCTTGCATTCTGTGATCCATGGGGTTACAAAACGTCAAATATGACTGAACAAATGAACAATGGTAACATTTTCATATTTCAGTCGCATTTACACTCCTCTTGGCCACTGGTCAAAACTGGTATTGTCTAGGTAATCAGCCCTCTTTTCATCTTGAGTAGTGTCTCCTTGGTATCATATTAAAAAAAAAAACAGCAACCTTGTTTTCTTAACAGTTACTCTTTGACTCTTCCTCTAGGAACTTGGATGCTATACCGCTTGGTGCATATATGTTAAGTAATGATATTGCTTCATTCTCGATGGTGCCTTTTAGCAGGATGTAATTTCCTTCCTTATCTCTTTTAATTAGATCTATTTTGGCTTTTGCTTTATCTGAGATAAGAATTGCTACCCCTGCTTTTTTTACTTTAGCAGAGGCATAATATATTCTACTCCATCCTTTTACCTTTATCCTGTGTGTCTCCCCTTGTTTCAGATGCGTTTCTTGTAGACAACATATTGTCGGATTGTGGTTTTTAATCCACTCTGCTATCTGCCTCTGTTTTATGCGGGAGTTCATCCCATTCACATTAACAGTTATGATTACTCTCTGTGAATTTGCCTCCATCTTATTCCCTCCTCTGTTTATATCTTTATGCCTTCCTTTTCCCTTTCCCTCCTTAAGAATTTCCCTTTTGACCACTACCTCCCTCGGTATTCCCTCCCTGTGATCCCCCCTTTTTACTACCTTTCCCCCTTGCTACTCTTCCCCTCCTCCCTGAATATGCTTCCCTTCCTACACCCCTACCCCTTATCCCTCCTGCTGCTTGTAGGGTACAATAAGTAATCAAGGAAAACAAACACTCGCACATATACACACGTGTATGCTCACACATCCATGTGTGAATAGGTGGAATAAATTGGGACTCAATAAGAGCAAACTGTTTACATTCCTTTCTGAGAAGCAGATACCTGTCAATACTGAAATCTGTATAAATATTGTGACCCTTGAGGGGGAGGTACACAGAAAGAGGGTGTGGGTAGAAAAGAACTAACAGGAAGATATAAAAAAAAGAAAAGAAAAGGTGTTTAGGGGAAGAAAGGGGAAAGGAGGAAAGGGAGAGGTAGGAGATGGTAGATTTTGCCACGGAATGAGGCATAAAAGTCATACTGGAGTGGAGGGCTGGGGGATGGAGGGAGAGGAGCGTCGCAGGATCGTCACTCTAATTGGTTCTGATTGAAAGAGGGATCAATAACTAAGTTTCGATTCTAACATGAAAAGAAACAAAAATTCATAATAATAGAGGGAAAAGAGGGAGGGAGAGGAGCAATGTATGAAATTTACTAGCATCAGTTTGGGTTCATTAAGGGAATAACATACGAAAGTACTTTCAACCGACAAAAATGTGTCTCTTTAGTAGTAGTAGCTTGAAAACATGGGTATGCATTATGTGTCTGAATCTAGACTTATCAGTACTTGTTTGCGAGGTGGCATAAAGTCCCTCCAATGTTCATTAGTTGCATAGATGTATGATTCTTCCCTTCTTTTTTGATGCTAAGTTTACATGAACATTAGTGCAGGTGAGCATTTGATGATGTGGGAATTCTATGCGGTGTTTGGCCCCACATTGTGGCCTTTCGCCCGTAGAGTAATAGCTTTCCACCTGAATAAAGGCCCTTCTATGTCCCGTTCAACCATGAAAGGATGGTATCCTAGTCTTGGTTGTTTCCGGCTCAGGAAAAGTGGAATAAAGATCAGGAAATGAAGAGATGTGCCTTCTTTTCAATGGTTGTGCACACTTTATTAGTTTTACAATTAGAAAAAATCTTCTA
>JAQQSW010019860.1:0-10964 GCA_028646575.1 Pseudocheirus occidentalis
TCTGCTTTCAATTAAGGAGTTTCTTAGATGCTTTATGTTTCTTCAGGGAAATGCTGCAGTTCTTAGGTCCAAACTCAAATCTGGTCTAGGATAGAGCATAATTAAGGGCATTCATGGGGTGAGGGGGGAGGTACCTAGTGGTGTCTTTGGGAAGTGTGCATTTGCACCAAGAATTAGCTAGCACAGGGCATTCTTTTCAAGTAGGAGATGATACAGAACACAGGGACATAATACATCTACTCCTATTGTGAACCACATCTTCCTGAGGTCACCTGTGCCTCCTGATCCCAGGAATTTTTTTTGTTTTTCTCCCAGTTTTACCTTCTCCAGCTTTAGGTAGCCTGTCCCTACAAGGCCAACAGGAATTTCAGGTGAGACAATTGAAGTAGGAAGAACCAGTCTCCACAGATACTTATTGTCTTCCCCTAAAAGAATATAAACTCCATGGGAATAGGAATTGTTTCATTTTTTCTGCTTTTATCTCCAGTCCCTAGGACACAGGTGTCACTAATAAAGACATGTCAATTGATTGATTGTAAATTATACTTTACAGATTTTTATTTAGACATTTGGAACTACAGATTTTGTTAATTCTCTCCTTGGATGTTGGTTTCTTTGAGTTAATGGCCCTATCTATGACTAATCTTCATTTTTTTTCTTCCTGCTATTTTCTGTGGTGTCTTCCTTGGAATGCCTACATGGCTAGTTGTCTTCCTCCTCTTTCATTTTCAGTGCAAGACATTCTTGGGCAGATTCACAAGACTCAAGGCAAATATCTTATAACTTCTCTATTGTTCTTGTCAGTTGACATTTGTAACTGCCTCCATACCTCTCAGTACAGAATCCCCAACCAGCACCACTTGCTTCTTTTCAATTTCACCAATACTAAGGGATGTTTCTTTCTGGTAGTACCTATTAATTCTTTCATAATTATTTGAAGCAAAGAAGCTGCTTCTTCCCCAGAGAACCCAACTCCATCTTCTTTGAGATAAGTCTCATCCCTGTGATATTTTCCCAATAACCCTTCTTTATCTTTTTTCTCTATGTCAACACTTGAACATTGTGTTCCATACTTGCTGGAAGCCATATCATCATGTTGTTGTTAATCTTATTCATGTTTGTTGTGATTGTGGCTGATCATTGCAATTAGACTGTTGTGTCTGTCACATCAGTCTAATGGGTTTTTCCAGTTGTTGATTTTTTTCTCATTATGACTCTAGCTTTAGAGAAGAAGCACAGTGTGGTACTTAAAGTGTCAGTCTTGGAAATAGGAAGATTTGGGCTCAAATTCTGCCTCTGACACACATTGGCTGTGTGACCCGGGGTAAGTCACTTAAACTCTGATTGCTCATGGCAACTCTACAAGACTATATGTTGCAGAGAAGGTGCTGACCTACATTGCTCACCTGGGAGTTTCCTACACTAATAAAACCACAAGTACAATACCTACCCCCTATGACCCAGCTCTCTCAATTGTTTTATTTTTATCTGTAATTAGCAAGTTTATGCCAAATACTTTATAGCAACCAGGTGACATAATGGATTGGAGAAGACCATGGCAAACAACTCCAATATCTTTGCCAAGAAAATGTCAAGTGGGATCATGAAGAGTTAGACACAAAGGAAAAATGACTAAACAAAGTCACAGTGGAGTTGGAGTCAGGGAGACCTGAGTTCAAATGAGCCTCAGACACTAACAATGATCCTGGGTAAGTTCCTTTACCTCTGACTACCTCAGTTTCTTCAACTGTAAAACAGGAATGATAATAGTGCCTACCTCACAGGATCACTGTGAGCCTTGAGAGCATATGTGTTAGGTGTTTACAATAGTACCCTTATGTACAAGAAGGTCTCAAGCAGAAATCCTCCTTCTGGCCACTGAACTCTCACTTCCTTACTGCTTCTGCTGATTGCATTTCATGTGTCTACTCCCACCTTGTCATTTCTCTAGTTTTTTTTCCGTGTTCCCCACAGGCTGGAAATAAGTTGTTCTATTCTTCAATCTCAAGCTATCTCTATACACAGTTAGCAGCATCACTTCCCCCTCCTCTCAACCAATTCGAATCTATTCTATTCTAAATATCTATTTGTAGGATTTTGAGTTGCAGAGGATGTTAAAAGTCACATAACCCAATTTCTTTATTTTAAAAGTAGGGCAGATGAAAACCTGCTGGAATTCATTTCCAACCATAGTCAGATGTTAAAGACATGAGTTTAGGGGGGAAATGGCTCCAGCAGACAGTAGCCTCAGAGACGTCACTCCTACTTTTATTCTTGCCTTTCCCCATCACCTCTAACCTACTCATTTTTCTTGGAGACCCAAAATTCTTAGTATACTGTGGGGAACTACAATACCTCAGACCCAAACTGACCTTTTCAATTTGTTAGAATGCATGTCTCCAAATGTGTTTGAGAAGGCATGCTGCTTGACAATCAGGAATCGAGTGGTATTAAAGTGGACTTTCTAACCCTAAGAAGCTAGATAAAGACTTAAGGCAGGCACTTTCTTCCTGAAGAGGGTTCAATGGCAGATTAAGTCCCTGGGGTCTCTAATTATCTCACTGGCTGATATGTATTTCTAAACACACACATACACACACACACACACATAAAACCTTAGACCCTGGAACTATGATTCTAGAACCTGGTAAAAGTCTCTCATTATACATAGAAAACTAAAATAGAACTAAGGATTCTCTCTGGTCTGGTGGCTAGGTTTATGAGGACCTTAGTTCTTCATAAAAAACTAAAGCTTTGGCTCTAAGCTAAAATGTTAAAAAAAAAATAGATGAATAAGCTACCTCTTACCTTGGGTGAGAACAATGCCATGATGCCTAGTGGGAAGCAGGTCCATAGAAACAGTGAGGCAACAAGCATCTTTTAAGAACTTGCTATATGCCTAGCACTATGCTAAGTGCTGGGAGTTTAAGGAAAGTAAAGTCATTGCTGACCTCAGGGAGATTACATTCTAATTTGGGAGACAACCCAAATAACAAGCTTCATCAGATATAAACACAGCAAATGGAAAGGGAAGGTATTAGCAGCTATGGGGATTGGGGAAAGCTTCTGGTAGTAATTGAGATTAGAGGTGAGATTTTTTTTTAATTTGCTCTCCATCTGTGTAATACCTACTAACTAAGAATGAACCCTAAGTCTCTTTCCTGGAACTGCATTTTTTCACTATTCATATGGTTATCTCATCAGGGTCTAGGGATTTAATTATTAACTCTAAGTAAATGACTGATATGTCTATATATCCAGTCTCAGCAGCCCTGGCTTACAACCCATGTCTCACCTCCCATTGCTCAGGTTGGATTGCTCTCCCTCCTTTCCTTGACTTGATTCCCTTCAAACTCTGAGCAAATGTCACCTTCTGCAGGTATTTTTGTGGGGCTTTCCTTTTATAGTTACCTTCTGTCAGGTTTGTCTACTTAATTCTATACGCTTATATTCCTTATTATAATGTAAGCTCCTCGAGAGAGGGGGTTGTTTTAATTTTTGTTTTAAATATAACCAGTGCTTAGCAGAGTTCCTAGAACATGCAAAACACTTAATAAAAAATTATTAATTCATGTATGGTTGATTGACTTATCAGATTATATTGCCATCCTATAACATGGAAAGTATGAGTTCTTCTATATGTATTGGTTAGCCACATGTGTGCTCTCTTATGAATGGGGCCTAAGAATATCTCCTTTTCAAATCACTGACTAAGAAAAACATCAATATGAGAAGTGGTCTGTAGTTTATATTCATTGCTCAGTCTTTTCAATCATGTCTAACTCTTCACAACCCAATTTTGGGGTTTACATGGCAAAGATACTGGAGTGGTTTGTCTTTTCTTTCCCTGACTCATTTTACAGATTAGGAAACTGAGGCGAACTGGATTAGGTGATTTGTTCAGGGTCCCACACTTAGTAAATGTCTAAGGCCATGTTTGGACTCAGAAATATGAGTCTTCCTGACTCCAGGCCAAGCACTTTCTCCACTGTACCACCTAGCTGCTCTCCATAGTCTTTGATAGCCAAAGTGATCCATGACAATCTTTCTACTACATCACTCTACCTCTCATAGACCTCTAAGATTCTTAAGTATCAAACTGATCTATATTTTCTCACCAACTCTTCCCATCCTCTGACTCTAAATCCTTGTTTTGGTTCAGTTGGTCTGTAAATTGTTATTTTGCATCCAAAATACTGTCTGCTACTGACAGCTTCTAGGAGAGGGAAGTAGATGGATTTCCCTCTCTTCCCAAATAGCATCTCCATCTCTACAATGTTCTTTCCCCTCTGAGAGTCTCAAGCTAAAGACAAGTGTTAAGTTAGAGCTAAGAAAATAAATTCAAATCTAGGGAGCAATGACTTGGATTTTTCTAATTACACATGGAACCGAGGAGTAAGCTATACTCTGTCATGATAAAACAAGAATTTCAGGGCATCTGGTGAAAATTAACTACATAGACCCACCTCATGAATAGAGATATTTACAATGACAGTTCTTTGCAATCATCATTGTACTGCCCATTGCAAAATTGAGAAACAAAAGGGCATTTCCCAACGTGAAACTAATATCACTCTAGGGGAGATTCAATCACAATGTAATGTTTGCTCACTATTGATCTTCAGCCCATTAACCACCCACACCTTCCACATGATGAGCTTATTATCAGATTCTGTATGGAAAATAATTGTGTTAATTAGAACCATGGAGGAAAAGGGTATTTTTTCATCATTCCTAAGTGGCATGTGTTGTTCTCACTCTTACCCCCTTGGGTCACATGAAGGGCTAGTTGTATTTTTTTCTCTTTCCTTTTCCTTTTTTTCTTTTCATTCTTTCTAGCACCCTGCTTGTCAAAAGTATCTTGCCTGACTTGGTATCAGTAACATTGGTTCCTGGGGAAAACCTGTTTGAGGAGCCGAAAAGAAATGAAAGCATGAAATTCAGCTCATGGCAAAGCTTCACTCTGCTGGAGTCATGGCCAGTCCCAGCAGGAAGCCTTTCAGTTGGCTGACCCCAATGCAGGGATGCTGTGGGACATTGTGTTTATGAATGCCACCTACTGGAATGAAATGAACAAACCAAAAATTCACAAAATAATCTAAGTTTTGGGATGGAATTCTAGGAAATAATACACACTCAATTTTTGGCTAGTCGACCTTTTGTTTAAAAAATTGTCTGGTTTAAAAAAATTATTAAAATGACATAAACATTAAATATACACATTTTTAAATTTTTTTGGATGAGAGGAAAGGGAACAAAACAGAGATGAGTGGAGAAGATATGATTAAATTTGGCCAAATTAGTTTTAAAGGGATAGATGGTCACACAGTCATAGACCTAGATGGGAAGGGACCTCAGAAGCTATTTAATAAAGCCTCTCATTTAACAGATGAAAACTAAAATCCACAGAGGTTAAGTGATGCTTTCAAGGTCACACAAGCATAAGTGTCTAGGGTCTGAATCTATGTCCTGTTGAGTACTGACCTGTGATTTCAGCACTATGTAAATTCCCTCCACAACGGTGGATCAGCAACTCCATTGTTAGAATTTCTTGAGGTACTGAGAAGCTGACCAATGTGTAGTATGACACACAGATAAGACTTGAATTCAGATCTTTCTGAATTCTAGATCTGTTCTCTCATTACTATCTAGTGCCTTTAGGGATTCCATACATTCAGATCTTTTTCTAGAGATGCATATAACTCCTTTATTTATGGAGGCCTGCTTTCATCACCATCAGTTCTCAGTGGTCTGGGTAATACTTTAAGAGATGCTGCATATTTTTTGATCTGGTGTCCTTAATCTGGGGTCTGTGAGCTTAAAAATTGTTAAAAGTATTAAAATAAAATTGATTTCCTTTGCAACACTATGCATTTTATTTTAAAATACTGTTCTGAGAAGGGATCCAATAGCCAAAATAGTTCATGACACACAGAAAAAATGTTTTAAGAATACCTGTTCCTTATGGCAAAGATGCCAACCACTGTGAACTTCCCTCTTGCCCAACAGTGAAAAAAAATTTACCATCTGTCCAATCAAGTTTAACTCCACTTTGACTGAGTTCCTCAGCAAGCATTGTATTTACTTCTATCCAAGCACAGACTTTCTCTACTCTTACCAATATCACATTGGGGTTTAAAAGGTTTCATGGAGGACTAGCACCTTTGGTGTGAGCCCTTTACAGACCTGCTCATCCTTCTGTGGTTTCCACGTGTTCCCCAACTCTCACCTGTGATTCCAAGAAGTTGCAACATGCCCAGTGTCCATATCCCAGTAAAACTGCCTCAGTATATAGGCTAACTCAGCTTTAAGTGCAACCAATAGGGCTCAAATCTGTTGGTGTTAGAGGGATATGTATGAACTCCAAAGCATGTAAAGAATTCTCTCAGAGGAATGAGCAAACAAGAACAATTTGATCCAGCATCCACGAAGGCAACTGAAGCAGGCCATGGAGTGCTTAGAGCTCGACCAGAAATCTAAGAAGTCAAGGTCATCCATTGCATCCTGAGCCATCACTAGTCATTCTGATTTTGTCCTATCACTTGACTTCCATGACTCTAGAGCTGATGACTTTGCACAACTCTGTCTCACTTAAATCCAACTCACTAGAAGATCAAGACATCACTATAATGTCATTGGTCCTCTTCAAAAAATGAAGGATAAACGATATCACATCAAGCACATGCAAAAAGCATATAATGGTCCAAGAATTGGAGCCATTTATTCAAATGAGAAAGAGCAGCTAGAGCCTTTCATAGGCCATATGCATCTATTTCTCATCAAAAACAAACCATAAGAAAGTTCTAGATCAGCAGTTCTCAACCTGTTAGTTGTGACCCCTTTGGGGGTCGAACAATCCTTTCATAGGGTGTTTTCATAGGAAAACACATATTCCCGATGGTCTTAGGAACCAAGACACCACTGTTCTATCCATCTCCAGGTGGGCCCACCCACAAACAAGTATTAAAGGGTCCCTTCATTAGGAAGGTTGAGAAACACTGTTCTAGACAGTGTTTATTTTTTTTTCATTTTATTTCCCTCTTGATATAAAATTTACTAAATGGATGAGGATCTGTATTCAGTTAACATCATCATGGGAAATGTGTACTCTCCTATATGCCTGGACTATGATCAATCAAATTCAGAAGGCATTCATTATGCCTGCTGCATACAAAACATTGGATTATGATATTGAGGGAGAAATAAAATAGGATTCCTAGCCTTTGAAAGTTTACAATCTAATAGAAAGATATAATCAATAGCAATCCAAAGAATTAGAATATAACAACTATATAAGGGACTAGATGGGTAGTATATAAAGTTTAAGGAAAATAAAAAATTTCCAACTGGTGAGAACAAGGAAGGTGGTATAGAAGAGGAAGGTCCAGTGAGGTTTTCAATGGACAGAAATGGAGGGCAGGTGTTCTCTTTACAGAGGGTATGGCAGGACCCAAAGTAGAGAGGTGGGAAAACAAGAGACATAGTAAGGAAATAGTGAGTAGCAGAGAATATAGAATTGGAAAAGTAAATTGTAGGCAAACTGTCAAAAGCATTAAAAGTCAAGATTAGGGCTTTGATCCTTATCGGGAATAAATACATGCCAGCACCAAATACAATATGGCACCACTAATTCCGAAATGTTCTATTAAAAATTTTTAATGGCTGATCCCTTGACAAAGATCTAAGCAACATTTTGCTGTATATTTAATTTCCAAAGTTACAAAAACTGACTCAGGATTTCACAGTATGGGGAACTTCATAGCATCGTTAACCAGCTCTCATAGAACTTTGTGAGGGGGTGGAGAGGATGGATAGACTGTTTTGTGGGTTTTCCACAGAGAAATCCTCCAAGAACATTTCCCATCATGTTATTATAATGATTCTGAAATGTTAGTGCCTTTCTCACAGACATTGCAGTCATGAAAGTTACTTAGTTGGGGAGCACCTTTTCTTTCTCCACTTCGTAAACTTTTGATGGGCCACGTGGACTGGAATGGATGACTTCAGCCCAGCAATGTTAGAGCAACATAAGCAAGCAAATACTGAGGTGCGAGGGTGTGCACGCATGTGTGTGAACACACATAAGCCCTGACACTCCCCAAATCACAGACTATACTGTTATTTAAGGTGAAGCCTTTCAATGACTCTTTCTTCTTCTCTATCTGGTGTTTTGAAACCCTGGAAATGCAAACAGTTTGTGAAAATGGTCAAATGCTTAAACCATGGCACAGGTGTGAGCAGGGCACTCCCCAGATTAAGAGGCTCCAGTGGTTCTGGATTGCCTTGAGCATCAAAAACACAGCCTTCTCTGTTTGGCCTTTAGAGCACTTCACAATCTGTCTGTCATATTCCCAAGCTTCTTGCCCATCACTCCCCTTCATAAATTTTATGGTCCAATTGTCAAGACAGTCCACGTTCATCTCCATGTCTTTGCACAAGCTGCCTCTTATGCCTGAGATGTGCTTCTTCCTTTTTTCCCCTTCTGAGAGTCTGTGGCTTTTTTCAAAGCTCAGTTACTGCACCATCTACAGCAAAGGCTCTTAAGCTGGGGTCCAACTTGAGGCTGTCCATGAATTTGGCTTTTTTATTGATAAGTTTAACTCAATATTATTGGTTCCTTTTGAAATCCTATGCATTTTATTTTATGCATTTAAGAAAATGATTTTGGGAAGGGGTCCATTGGCTTCTCCAGACTCCCAATGAGGTTCATGACCCCCAAAAGCCAGGAACCAGCCTACCTCTCAGGGCAGTGCAAATCAGATGAGATATTTCTAAAATACTTAGCACAGTGCCAGCATATAACAGGTGCTTACTAAATGCTTGTACCTTTCCCTCATCCTATTTCCTTATAAGGCTTTTTGATGGGACTTGCAGCTAAAATCTGCCATATGTCTTGTTTCCCTCATGAAGTGAACTCCCCAGAACCAATTACTGTCTTCCTTTTCTATTTGAATCCTCAGCTTTTGGCAAAGTGTTTTGCATTGTAAAGTGTAGGGATCTAGTGCCAGTCCAAAAGCACCTGTGGTGCTGAGGGTCACAGCTCAGTTGCTAAGCTCACAGGGAGATTTCTCATGAAATTACTCACCTGAAGAGCAGCAGCTGAAACAGCTGGTTTGGCTCCTCCTCCACTTATCAATCTCTTCCCTCATTGGTCAGTTCCCCCCCCCCCCCGCCCAGTGCATGTGAGAACCATGCTAAAGCTAGGGCTATAGGGTATTTAAGGAGGGATGCTACAATAAAGGTTGGCTGCTTTATACCTTTGTCTGGACTCTGGTCTCTTCTGTCTATCTTGAGAGCGCAACCTGGAGCTGGCCCTTGGGCTTCTGGGAAAAGTGGCCATTACAGTAAAACAAATAAATTCCTTTATTTCTTTCTTCCTTCAACTGTCTATGAATTGATACAGTAACAGCAATATAATTTTAAAACCAACTTTGAGCGAAAAAGTCATTTTGCCTATTATAAATACCCAAATTAACCACAAAGGATATATAAAGAAATATGCTCTCTGTATCCAGAAAAAACTGGTCAACTGAAGTATATAGAGAATGATTGTGTGTGTGTGTAATGGTAGCCATCTCTAGGGTAGGTGAAAGGAGGGAAGAAAAAAGTGGAAAATGCATATGATAACTTTATTATATATTTTAAAAGGATAGAAAAATGTATAATAGATTAGCAATTTCACATGCAATTACCTTTTTTATTATACTGTTATGGAAATGCTTGTGTTATTCCATAAATTAAAAATAAATATTTTTTAAAAGTTCAAATTGAAAATTGAATAAAATCTACATGATCCTTTTGGTCTGCACTGGGTTATATATCACATAAAGTTCTAGTGACCTTTATATCAGCAAGAAAACCTCTACACTCTTTATGAGAGATGTAAAGTAGTTCCAATTATTTTGTATATAGTATGGTTACTATCTAAATGAAAAGTGAAAAAGGTAGTTCAGATGTTTCCAAATATTCAGAAGTTTGAGGCTGAGAAGGGACAATGATAGCTATTCAGTCATGCAGAGAACACTAGTTTTTCCTGACTCTCTCTCAAGACCACTTCATAGCTATGTTCCATTCCTAGAGGGGGAAAAACAGAAATGCCTTATTTGGATGTTATCCTTGTAAACAAAACATCATGAACTCATTGTCACAAAATAACAATGGTCCCCATCTGCAGGTGTCAAATGAAGTTATGCAAATAAGTTCTCAGTGAGTTAATTTCAAAAAATAATTTTTGAAGGTGAAAAATATAATAGAGGAAGAACATCTCTCCTGGCTTAAATCTATAGTTATTAAACCAAATGGAAGTTTTTAAGCCCTATAAACTTCACAGGAGAATCAGGATCCAGTCTTAATATTGGATATTACTGATCTCTGAAGCAGATGAGGTGTCAGAGGTCATCCAGTCCAACTTGTAGCTGAATAATACTTAGTTTCTACTAATTGGTCATGTCTAATTAGTGTTCTTCCAGCCTTGCTTTAAGAGTTTCACCACACTCCATTTGTCATTCCTTAGCATCAATTCCTCTTTTGTATAAATCATATCATTACAAGCCTAAAGTTGCTTCTTTGCAACTTCCACCCACCCTGCCTAGTTCTGTCACTAGTTAGTCCCCCTCCCATGTTTCAGCCATCAATACATTTGAAGATAGTTATCACACTTCCCTTCCCCAGTCTGCTCTTCTCTACCTTAAACATTCCCAGTTCCTCCTACTAATCTGTACTACTGGTAATGGGATTATTGATTTAGACCTAAAAGAAACCATTCAAATCTAACCCACTCATTTTTATAAGTGGGGAAACTGAGGAACAGAAAGGTTAAGCACCTTGCCTATTAATCCTCTGAGATAAATTTTACTAGCTCTGAGTCCAAAGCTCTGTCCACTAAGCTGCCTAGCTGCTCTTAACTTTCTTTGTAATTTTCTGAATTAATGTTTATGAAAGGAACTATGGAGAAGAATGACATA
>JAQQSW010019861.1:0-10964 GCA_028646575.1 Pseudocheirus occidentalis
CAACAGATGTGCTTTCTGTCTTGTGGAGAGTTTTGGAGCTTGAAAATCTGTTTAGCGTCCCATTTTATGAGTTTTTTAGCATGTTTGTGTGGGAGCTGTGGTGCTTTGCTGCTTCTACACCGCCATCTTGGCTCCGCCCCCTTTCCATACATTCTTCATGGAGGATCTGGTCTACTCAATAAGATAGAGGCATTTTTCTATGTCTTTTAATATTTTGTGAACCCTTCAGACTGCTCATCTGTTACTCTGTCTTCTGGAAGTATAAATGGATCATGACTTGTCCCAATCATGTCACTGATAGTGTCTTTTATCCCAAGTGGCTTCTATCTACAGATATATTTATGACTTAGGACTGGACTTTTACTTCAATTATGATAAGAAGTATAAAAAAATTTTCAAAATTTATTATTCCTATGAATTGTATATACATTCATTTTATCAGTGTTAACAGCTTCAAATGAAATACATAGCATATCTCTTCTGTAACCTAGAAAAGGGCTTTTGAGAATTATGTCCAAAACACTAATCATCCAAAGTCAACAAAAACGATATAACCAGTAAGTGTCTGAGAAAGAATTGAACCAAGGACTGACTTACTACCATGATTCTACCCAGTGCATCATATAAATTCTCAAATTTATTTGCTTGACCCGAAAGTGGTACCATGGCTCTTCTGTCTTGAAAGATATGCTAGGAGTAGTACTCAAATTGGAAGAAAGAGATTTGTCCTTCATTTTCTCTTGTTCCATATAATCAGCTACCACGTCTTGCTAACCCTACCTCCATAACATGGAATGCATAAAGTACTAAACTTAGTCTTAAGTTTAAATAGCTTAAAACCATGTTATGGCCATAGGGACACTCTGTATATATCATATCTGTCCTGTTTTTCCATTCTTCTTGCTCCTGCCTTTATTCAGTCCTTTTTCTTCTCTCACCTGGACTATTGCAATAGATTCTGATTTCTGGGTCATCTCCCTCCTCTCCAATCCATCCTCCAAACAACTGCCAAATTGATATTCCTAAAATATACGTCTGACATCATTTACCTGTTCAAGAAGCTCCAATGACTCCCTATTGCAGTTAGGATGGAGTAAAAGTTCTTGTTTGGCATCAAAAACCTTTCATAATCTTGTTCTAGCTTGTCTTTCCAAGCTTATTGAACATCACCTCTCTTCACAACTCTATGTTCCAGCCAAGCAAACCTCTTTGATGGGTCCAAAAATTATCTTTTATCTCTGTTATTTTTGCCTATGATTCCCACTAGTCTCAAAATTCATGTCCTGTTCACTTCTGCCCAATGTAATCCCTATATTTCTTTAATACTCAGCTAAAATTCAGAAAAGCTCTATCCTAGTCCTTTCACTGATATCTTCCAAGACTCTACAGAAATAGTTCTTTAAATAGCTTGTATTTACTCACAGGTGTTCTTATTACCCCCATCTCAATAGAATGTAAGTGTTCTGAGGGCAGATACTTTTCTATACATCCCCAGAGCCTAGCGCAATGTGTGTTGTATAGAAACCACTTAATAAATGCTTGACAAATAAATGAATCCCATAACAATATCCTTAAAGGAATAATTGATGTTTATTTTCAGAGCCTGTCTTACAAATAATCCAAGTATCTTTTCAGTAATTCACTTCTCCCTCAGCCATACATACATAGTATCTTCCTTCACCTGCTTGCTGATGACTGAAATTCCTTTAACAAAGGACAAAACCTTTCATTCCACAATTGTAGATAAAAAGCTTAAAATGCAAATCCATTTAGATTTGCAAAAGAAACTATCACCCTTTACATAACATATAGAAAGCCTGGGATAACAGCTAACATATTTATCAAATCATCATGAACCTTCTCTAATAGTGGAGCACCTTTTCGTTCCTTTAGAAGAATACAAAGATTATTATTTTTAGTCTTAAAAAATATTTTTTAACTTCTATGTTCCTCTAACTCAGTGGTTCTCCACCTTGCTGATGCTGCAACCCTTTAATACTAATTTGTGGGTGCATCTGCATGTGGGCGGACCTGCCTGGAGATGGATAAAGGAGTGATGTCTCAGTTTCTAAGACCATCAGAAATATGTGTTTTCCCATGGTCTTAGGTGACTCCTGTGAAAGGGTCATTCGACCCACAATGGGGTTGTGCCCACAGGTTGAGAACTGCTGCTCTAACTGATCCTCATTTTTCAAGATATTTATTGGTTTATATAATTGACAATACATATCACTTTGTGGTTTACAAATTGTATTTCATAAATTATATTATTTCTGGCTCACACAACCATTGAGGTAAGCATTATAGTAATGATAATATATACATAGTATTATCATTATTATATATTATAACTATACATAATATATTATATATAATTATTATATATAATACATCATAATATAATAGAGATATAATTATATATTATATTATAATATGATATAATATATTTTATATACTATATATTAAAGTATATATAGTATTATCATATATACAGTATGATAATACAATATAGTATTATCATTCTCACATTACAGTAGAAAGCATAAATCATAAAGAAGGTTAACTGGACTTGGTCAAGGTCACCAAATGAGTGAGTGACAGAGTTGAGCTGCTGAGATGATCTGCAAATACAAGTAAGTATATTACATTATTTGTAAAGACAGGATAGTAATGGAGAAAGAGTAGTAGCTTTACAGGAAAGATAGGTTGAATCTTTACTTAACTTCTCAGCCTCAGTTTCTTCATTTGTAATAATGAGACAATAATGTGTGTACTATTTAGCCTACTGTTTTGTTTCTGCTAAATTAATACATGTAAGCTATTATGATTTTTTTACAACTACTTTTCCTTTCAATTTCTTATTCTTATGGATGAGAGAAGGGAAGGGGAAGACCTCACCAAAAAAGTGAAGAGTTTTTTAGGGATTTTTTGTTATTGTTTTGTTTTATTTTCTGTCAAACTTGTTGAATATTAACCCTGATGATTATTTGGACAGCTCCAGGACTGGAGGAATTGTGCCAAGTTATGTATTTTCATTTGGACTTATCTCCTCCTGGCATGATCTTTTCTGTCAAACACCTGAGAATGGTTCACTAGACTGCATATTTTAAACATAACATGTTTATAACATTCTAAAGAAATTCTGACTAGCTAGATACTTACCAGCAAGTATTTTTTTAACCTTCTTTTCAAAACTGTTAGCATTTTTAGCATCATGAAAGATGTGTATACATAAAAACAATGTCATAGAAATGTCAGACACCTGCCCAGTTGATTCTGGGGGGAAATTTTTTAATGAAAATAAAATAACCTGCTCCCAAGGAAGGAAGAGTTTGGGGGACTTAAAGTATCCAAATTGACTATACAGATGGCAGCTGCCAGAAATTTGCCATGTCTTGCATTGCATGAATTTCCATTCCATTTAATTAGATAATGTTGAGTTAACTCATCTTAATACCAATAGAATGACAACTGGGGCACATACTAAATAATCTGGATTTTAATTTAACTGCTGTTGTGTGACTTTCTAAAGAGTTTGAAACCTTATAACTTGAGGATTAGAACTCAGCTTTGTCCTATATTTATATACTTTATTCACTGGCAGAGCCCAGCCTGACTCTTAAGAGATGATTACTGGCTCATGGACTTGAAGTTAAATTTTTATAGGGAACTTAAAAGTGATTTCATCAACATACTGTACTCCTAGTGAGAAAAATCTCTCCACCAATTGAGAGTGACGCTAGTTAGCATTGCAGTTCATAATCCTAGAAAATACCCAGGGCCATTGAGAAGTTGTGACTTACCTAGGGACACATCGCTCATGTCAGAAATACATATTGAACCTAGATTTTCTTTGCTCTAAGACCAGTTCCATCTATTCCATAGATGCTAAGCAACTTATAAGTGTGTATGCAAATACATATGTGCGTATGCAAATACATATGTGTGTCCATTGTGTGTATGTGTGTATATCTATCTGTCTATCTATCTATCTGCATGTGTATACATATGTACATATGCATATGTATTTTGCCAGCAAGTATAATGTCCCTTATTTTGTATCAGATGCTATTGGGATTTCTTAATGTATAATGAATGACTTTGCATGCAAAAGTACTCAAAGGAGCCATGATGCTATCAGCATGGAAGAAGTGGCCTGACAAGGTAGGACTCTGCAGTCAAAGTCAGGAAAACAAGGGTCCAACTTCCCAGAGATTTCTCACCCATACTTAATTTGTTGTTTTTTATGCTGTTGCTGTTGTTGTTGTTGTTTTAACTCCTATGTTTACACTTCAGAGTTTCTGAGGTATCACCGTTCTTTTTATTGAACATGCTTGAAAGTGTACTATTTTGTTAAATATCCATATTTTCTCCTACAGATAACATTTGATTTTTCAGGTTAGTGTTTTCTTCATTTTAAGCCCGTATATTTTGTCATCTGTAATATTGCATTTTAAAGATATCCAGAACCTTATATTGCTGGCTGCTGATTCTTGTCTTTACCTGACTGTGACTCCTCTGTACTCCAATTCTTTCTTCCTGACTTCTACCATAGGTCTCATTTACTATATATTTTTTTCCTCTAATTACTCTCATCTCATTTGTAAAACCATAACTTTGGCCGGGAGGGTAGGGGATCTACTGCTTGATCTTTTCCATTACCTCTAATTCTACCTTTACCCAAGCAATGTTTGTCCTTGAGACTTTGCTTACAAATGTCATGGAGTCATTCTCTTCTTATGGGTTTATATATTAAGCAACCCCTGTGAAAATAGTAGATTTTTATGGTGACATGACTTTCTGCTCACTCATTTTTCTAATACACTTCCTGGCCTCAGACTTTATATTAGAGACAGGCTCTAAGCACTTCTGGAGAAAAAAAAAGTTAGACTTGTCCAGCTACTACTTCTTGGAGTATTGATTGTATGTTATTTCAGGACTTCAGGGACAACTCATGCTGGAGAGCTATGAGCTCCCAGGGTAGGCTGATCCATAGCAACAGCTAATTTCTACCCTATTGGTTTCAAGTCTACAAGTTCCTGACTTGGGCTTGAATTTAAGGAACATGCATGTTCCTAAACTCAGTTTGAGTCCAGTAGACTGCTGCTTCATTCAGCTACTATAGTCAACTGAAAACCTCCACAGGTTCAGACTGAATGCACAGCAGTTTGCTATTTGGTCTATAATTTCTTCCCTAGTTATTCTGTTTTAGACTTCAGACTGGACTGGAGCTTGGACTTGAGACCCCTTGATGACTTCTTTAGAGGGTCAGAGGCACATAACAGCTGTTTATTCCTAAATTTTCTCCTTGCCTCAGTGCAAAGCACAGGAAACATGACCATTGATAACTCTGGAACACCATCTCTAGGCAGATTGAGTCCTCTGCCCTAGATCTATTACCCAGAGCTAGGTAGAGAGCAACAGATTTGCCACTTTGCAGCAATTTGTGATCCCTGTATAAGTCTATTCACCTTTGTGCTTTGTTTGGGATTTCTTTTGCCCTAAGATACAGCCTTTCCCTGATATGGCAAGTTTCTGACTGTACCATACCCTAGTCCCTGAAGACCTCTGTCTGTTTTCTGATGCTGACCTAAGCTGGAAAACAAATGACTCACGTGATCTTTCTTTCCTTGTATTCTATATCAGGAGGAAATTTTGTGAATTTTCTAGATCTTTGTGAAGAAATTGGAATAGAGAGTGCCCAGCTGTAGTTCCCTTCCCTTTCTTTTCTCTCCCCTTCCCTTCCTACACCTTGACTCTGCTAACCTAGTAGATTTAACTTAGAAAAAGAAAGAGCAAAGTAAAATGGAAGGAAAAGGGGAAAAGTTATTGCTAAGAGAGGTGACTAGGGAAATCTTAATGGAGAAATAAACATTTGAATAGAGTTTCAAGGATAAGTAGCCATTCAGCAGGTACAAATGGTAAGTAAAATATTTCAGAATCAGTACAAACTTACATGAGCAAAGTCATAAAATTTGGAAAGCACAAGGTGTGTTCAATAGTAACATGTGAAGTTGATTAATATGATAGAATTCTTGTTAGTTAGAGGAGAGAGTCTAATTTCCTAACATAGGAAGTACAGTTTTAGGTTAATATTTTGGTTGAGGTGTGTCATACCTGAATAGAATCATGATCTAATTGATTTATATACTCACTCTAAGTGTTTGGATTATATTTCATAAATACATACATACATATATATATATATATATATATATATATATATATATATATATATGTATGTATTTTCCTTTCTTCTTCTTCCTGTCTGTCTCTCTAGGTAGGTCCTGCTCCACACTGAAGTTCACAGGGTCCAGTCCATCTCAATCCTTCACAATTTCTGTTCCTCAGAACTCAAGGCTCAACCAAGCCACAAAGAAACTAAGTCTTACCATCCTGGTCATGCTTCCTCAGCCTTCTGCAGCTCATTCAAAAAATCAGAATCACCTTATCCAGCCTGGAGGGTGAGGGCTTTCCTCTTCAGCCTCATGGGCTCCTCTTCAGAGCAATTTCTGCCACCAGATTCTTATCCTAAGAAATTCTGACTGCCCCTTCCTGGGACTTTTTCTTATATATACATAGCATTAGCCTCCTGTTTCAGCCAACCCCTTAACAGGAGACAGGAGTTCATACTTTCTGTTTCCCCAACAGAGGCTTGATCAGTTTTAAAGTGCTAAGTACTTGCTACTTTTGCTTAACTTGAAACAAGATGATAAGTACCTGCCAATACAAAAAAGGGTCTTTAAATTCAAATTACATCACCATTATAGTGATGTAATGGATAGAGTGCTGTGGCTAAGAAAGATCTGAGTTCACATCCAGTTTCAGATACTGTGGGACTCCGAGTGAGTACTTCACATAAGTTTCCAGTAAGTGAATATATGTACCTCATACAGCCAACCCCCATATCCTGCCTTCTTCATCAAATATAAAAAATGAGACATCAACCTGAGTGAAACCAAGGGACTTATTGTCCTCAGGCAGCAATCATATTGGCTGCCTTGACTAGAGTACAAAGCCATGCACTTTTGGCCCAGATTTCGTTGATCTACCTCCTTTCCTGCCTTTGGCAATAGGAGCAACTGTGATTATTATAACTACCCTCAGGTGATAAAAATGTATCTTTTCCTTCAGAAGGAAAATAGTCAAAGACTGGAAAGTTTAGGGATCATAACATTTATAATATTCCCAGATACAAGATAGCCAGAAAACAAATTTCCTGTGATCCCACCTTCCCTGGATGATAGCAAAAGTTATTATATACTGGATGGGTGGCTATTGGGAATTGCTCATACACCTCCACCTTCCACCCTGTGGTGACTCAATTCTTATTTAAAAGATGAACATTGGAGTCTTCTCAAAATATCCCCCCACTAATTCAGCTCTACTAATTGTCATGTTGTTCCTTTTATGATTCTTTTTCCTCAGTCTACTGCAGATCAATAGGAAATCAATTCACAAAAACATTTTGTCCAGAATTACATTTATTCAGTAACAAAAGTCTCCCAGACAAAAATGAAGATATGTGTACACGTGTGTATATGTACATATACATAAATATACATAATATATGTTTTATACATATACACATGTGTGTACATGTGTGTTTATGTGTATGCATGTATATTTATAGCACTTATGGTTTTATATACATACACACAAAAAAAAATTACACACATACACACACCATAATACCTTAGAGTGAGGTTCTCTGATCTGGAAAGGCAAAAGATTCAGAAGGAGATACAACAAATGCAACTTTTTTTTTACCACCTTGATCCAATTAACATACCTCTTTAAAAATAAACCACAAGTAACAGAAGTTCATGGATTCATATATGGTCTTATTTTCTCTTTGTATATGGAAATGATTCTGTCTATTGATGAATAAGCTTATAATAAAAATAAATATAAAAAACTAAGAGATGTCTTTTGAACTCATTGGCACATCTCTGAATGTCAGTTCCATTCCTTTTTATTTCACAAGGGATGAAGGTGAATGTGGCTTTTAATGTAAACATGGTGAATGTGAAAAATTGATCTACACCATAGAAAGTCTGTCATTCAGCAGCACAAATATTGTTGCCATTGTAGTGTGTGCACTCAATTTTAATGAAGCTGTATGGGGACCAACTGCCCAATTGTGAGGGTTTACTTTTCATTCCCCTTTCATTTTCACTGTTCATTCTCTTTCTTTGCAAGAATTTAAACTGGATGCTTTGTTTGACTTGTATTTTTGAAAGGAGCTGACCTCCTTTTAAAATTTTACATAAAAGGAAAGCAGACAGTCACATACATTCTGATGAATAGGTTCTATCCCTGCAGAAAATTGAAGAATGGCAATTGTATAGAGGGGTTTGAGCCTATAGTGTTTCTGAAGTCCATATAATAAGTCTCTATAATGGAAGAAAAAAATAGTGCAGTGACTAGAGAGTGGACCTTAGAGACAAGAAGACCTGTGTTCTGGGAGGCTTGGTGGCAGAGTGAATAGAGCACCATCCCTGGAGTCAGGAGGACCTGAGTTCAAATCTGGCCTCAGCGACCTAACACTTACTAGCTATGTGACATTGGGCAAGTCACTTAACCCCAATTGCCCTTCCAAAAAGCAGAAAGAAGAGAAAAGGAGGAGGAGGAAGAGAAGGAGGAGGAGGAAGATGAGGAGGAGGAGGAAGAAGAGGAGGAGAAGGAGGAAGAAAAGAGAAGAAGAAGAAGGAAGAGGAGGAGGAGGAGGAGGAGACCTGTGTTCATGTTCTACCATTGGCACATATTTATTGTGTGACCCTAGGCCCCAGACAAATCTTTAGTGTTCTAATAAGGTGAAGATCATATTCTAATCTATGTGGGTAAGAGTTTTCTGAATGTTCAATTTATGAATGAAAACAAAATTAAATGCTCCTCCCAAAAAATCATGTAAAAAATAGTGGAAGGAAGGAAGGAGAAAGGAAAGAAGGGAAGGAGGGAGAGAGAGGGAGGAAGAAGGGAAGGAGGAAGAAGGGGAGGAGTAGAGAAAAGAAGGAAGGAAGGAAGGGAGGAAGGAAGGGAGGGAGGGAGGGAGGGGGGAAGGAAGGGGGAGGAAGGGAGGGAGAGAGGGAAGAACTATTTTTACCATGTACTAAAAAAAAGTGATGATAAATAAACTTTGTTTGTACTGACCAGCTGTGGTATATGGAAAACAATTATTCCCTATCAACTCCCAATTCTCTGAAGGAGTTTATTATTTATTCAAGTGAGTCACATCTGGAGAAATGTTACCATCTGTTAGCAACTCTTCAACTTAATGCTTTGAACTTTGCCATCAAGCAATGGTATTAAGCCACTTGAAAAATCCCATAAACAGACATAACAATTCCCTTTTAATTTCTATTTTTAATTAGATTTACTAAGCCTTGGCTCTGATTAACTGTGGGTAATGTTTAAATGTGATCTGTTAACTCTGAAATGTGTTAGTGAAAGAGCAAAGAAATCACTCTCAATAAAAGGGCAAAGAATGATGAAAAAGGCAAGGGTTCTTGAATGCTCTGTCAAGGAGAAAGAGCAAAATGAAGTTGAAGAAATGTTACAGTACAGAAAATGACAGTAAAAGAATGTATTTTTTTATTCTGTTTTGCTTTATATAAATAAATAAGGAAGGAAGGAAGATGTAGAAATAAATCTTTTTCCATCTATGGCATGGTATCATGAAAAAATGTGCTTGATTTGGAGTTAAAGACATGAATTCAACTTCTGACTATCATTTACTGTGTGACTTTGGACAAATCACTTTGTCACTTCCCTGAACCCCACGTCCTTCATATGTAAAATGAGAGTGTTGTCCTAGATACCCACTGAAGCCCATTCCAGCTCTCAGTATATTGTGCTAAGACTAGGGATAGAATAAAATAAACATTTGTTTTTAATTTACCTTCTTAGAAAATCCTCTTTGATGGGAGGGTATGGGGTTTTTGATATGCTTTATCTACTGGAAAAAAATTTATAAGGTCTTCTTACATGTAATATTCCCTGCTCCAACCCAGGTCCCATATTCTAGATGAAACAGCTTCTCTAATGCACAGATCTAATAACATCACTGCCCTGCTCAAAAATTTTCAGTCACTCCTGTGGCCCATAAGATAAAATACAAGCTCCGTAACCTGGCATTTAAGGCCCTTGATAATTTTACCCAGACGACCTCTCTAGCTTTATTTAATCCTACTCGCCTTCATGAAATATCATCATTCTAGAATGACGTTTCCCAAACTTTTTGGTCTAAAGACCCTTTCCACCAAAAAAAAAAATTTAGTGCCCCCTCAAAGAGTTTTTTTTATGTGGCTTCCACCAAATAATATTTACCATATTAAAATTAAATATTATTTATATTATTATAAAAATAGTTTTGACCTCACAGATTCCCTTAAAGCCTATTGGGGACTTTCAGAGGTACCTGAACTATACTTTGAAAACCATCATTCTAGGTAATCTTGATATGATTCTTCCTTTTTTCCAACTCTGCATCTCTAAAGGTTTCTCCTATACGTGAAACTACACATTTCTGTCTTTTAAAATCTTACTCTTCTACTTTAAATTAAGATGTCAATGTGAAGAGTCCTCATGAGACCCAAATCTCTCATAAATACTCCACTAAAGCTCTAAAAATTCACCAAAATGAAGAATAATTAAGAGGAAAAAAGATAAATTTCTTTCCAGAGAAAGAACTGATAAATAAAATTATGTATAGAATGGTTTTACACAAACATGCATGTTCACGCACACAGACATATTTGTGTCTAAACTAACCATCTCTAGGGTGGGGGAGGGAGGGTAAAAAGAAATTTATAAGATAACTTTATTATCTATTTAAAAGGAAGAGCAAGTTGTACATTAACAGATTTGCAGTTTCATGTCATTGGACATCTTTTTTATTCTCATATGTTATGAAAATTCTTGCTTTATTTCATAAATTAAAAGCAAAATAAATGTCTAAAAAA
>JAQQSW010019862.1:0-10964 GCA_028646575.1 Pseudocheirus occidentalis
TCTGGAACCTGGCAATAACATTTCTAGGAGTTTTCTTTTGGGGATCTTTTTGAAGAGGTGATAATGGATTCTTTCAAGTTCTATTTTGCCCTCTGATTCTAAAATATCAGGGCAATTTTCTTTGAGGATTTCTTGAAGGATGCTTTCCAACTTCTTTTTCTGGTCATGGGTTTCAGGTAGACCAATAATTTTCAAATTGTCTCTCCTGGATCTATTTTCCAGGTCAGTGGTTTTTTCAAGGAGATATTTCACTTTGCTTTCTATTGTTTCATTTCTTTGTAGTAGTTTAATAGTATCTTGTTTTCTCATAAAGTCATTAGCTTCCACTTGCTCCACTCTAATTCTGAAGGAATTATTCTCTTCAGAATGCTTTTGAGACTCTTTCTCCATCTGGCAAATTCAACTTTTTAAAGCATTCTTCCCCCCATTGGCTTTCTGGGCCTCCTTTGTCATCTGAGTCAACTTGCTCTTTAAGGTATTGTTTTCTTCAGTCAGTTTATTGACTCTCTTTTCATGAAATTCTCGCATCATTCTCATTTCTCTTTCCAATTTTTCCTCCACTTCTCTTATTTGGTTTTCAAAGTCCTTTTTAAGTTGATACATAACTAGTAAGCTTTCTTCCAGTGTCTTGGAAGCATTTGGTGAGGGAGTTCTGACGGAGTTGTTTTCCTCCTGCTCCATGCTTTGCTCTTTTTTGTCCATAAAAAAGGATTCTAGAGTTTTACTGCTGTTACTACCTTGCTTCCTTTTTCTCATGTTGGCCAGTCTATTAATTGCTTGATTTTTTAGGTCTGTAGAACTCTGCTTCCTGGAGAGGGAAAGCCCTGTCCCAAATTGCTGGGGCCTTCACAGCTGCTAGAGCTATTATTGTGGTGCTGCAGCCCCCTCCCCATTTTGGCTCACTGAAAGCACACCCCAGGACCACCACTCAAGAACACGATCCAGATCCAGGCTGCTCAATGCAAGAGTCCTTGGCCCTGATCAATTGCCTCAGCCTCCCTGCTATCTGCAGGCCGAGGGCTCTGAAGCAGCCCAGTGGAGGCCACTGCTGCTTTCAGCCGTTCCTGCTGCCACAGCCACCTCCCGCTGCTTCCTTGCCCTGGGAGCAGTTTGGCCGGACCCGCTTTTCTCCTCCCGAATAAGCAAAATCCACTGACCTTTCTCTTAGGCTTTTTTTCTTCTGGCCTGATAAATGTGGTAACTGTGTCTCCAGTGCAGGTGGTCTGCTCTCCTATAGACTGGGCTCCCACTGACTGCCCCAGGGGCCTGAGCTGGCCAGGGTTTTGGCTCCCACCTGCTGAGCTGCCTGTAGCAACAGATGTGCTTTCTGTCTTTTGGAGAGTTTTGGAGCTTGAAAATCTGTTTTAGAGTCCCAATTTATGAGTTTTTAGCGTGTTTGTGTGGGACCTGCAGTGCTTTGCTGCTTCTACACTGCCATCTTGGCTCTGCCCCCAGCAATATGTTGTTTAAAGTGGGTGGTGAATGTATTTTTTTTAACTAGGGAAATAGTTACATTTTTGCTGGCACACCATTGGTCAGAAGAGAAACTATGTTTTGCTGTCCAAATTCAAATCTTTAGTAACCAAGAACAAATTCTTGAACTTTTGAGGCTTGAATTCTTTTTACCTCTCAGGCTGTGATATGACTCTGAAAATGTAATCTAAGGCAGAAAATTATGCATGATGATCTGACCTCTTTGCATTCCAATCAAGGTTACTACTGTTATACACTTGTGTTATATTAAAAATATTTTATAGAGATAAAAGGTATAGATGTCTGTAACTGAACCTTTTTTAGGTGTCACTGTCTTATAGCAGCTATTTGTTGCAGTGAAATATCACTGTCTTATCTTTTGTATTCTTTGGGGATTTTTCCCTTTTTGAGCTATCTTGAATATTCATCCTTTAAAATTATGATTACTTTCAATATAGCATTTTTAAGTCAATAATCATTAAACAATTATTGCCAACTTGCTTTGAATTACGGGTTATGGGGTGGATAGGTGGTGCAGTGGATAGAGCACTGGCTTGAGAGTCAAGGGAACCTGAGTTCAAATCTGGCCTCCGACACTTTTCAATAACCATGTCACCTTGGGCAATTCCCTTAACCCCAATTGCCCCACTATCCCCCCTCTAAAAAGGCAAAAGAAAAGAATGAGGTGTTATTCCAGGTAACTGGGGTAGCAAATACAAAAATAAAATCATTTCTGCCCTCAGGTAGCTTTCTTAGCCCACTTTTTTAAATGATCAAGTTGCTTTGGGCCATTTCTTTTTCCACATGCTCGTATAACATATCAGTTACTGATGTGCTGAATGTCGCTATGTGGTGTTCCCACTTTCATCAGTCATAAGAACTGATATCTCTATGAACAATGGCAAAATTTTGCATTTCACATTTGTTGTCATCATTTCAATTTTATCTAAAAAATCTATTACAATGATATGGTTTAGTGTGTCTCAGACCAGGCTTTCTTCAGGCTGATTTTCCCTATGACCACTTTTCAGTTTTGTGATGCCTATCACCTTGCTCTGTAATGTTTTGCAAATAAGCTCGTACTCTAAACAGATAATGCCTCATTATCATGTCTTTCAACTTTCCAAAACATCAATTTTCCAAAAAAAAAGTCATGTCTGTGTGTTATTGTGATTTCATATTCTTTTGGAGTCAGTTACAGCAACTATTTCAATAGAAACCATGATATAATAGATGCACTATCATTTGTAGTCAAGTGGTCTAGGGTTAATTACCATCTCCAGCACTAATGAACCAGGCAGCCATGAAGTCATTCAATATCTCTGAGTCTCATTTTCCTTATCTATTAAAGGGAGGCAAGCTTTGTATTACCTAACTCACACTACTGTGAAGATTGAGTAAAATAATACTGGTAAAAAGTTTTGTAAATCTTAAGGTGAAAAAGAAATACTATCATATCAGTGTGTCTACTATCAAAATGAGTAAGTGTATAGGCAGAAAAGGTAAGTAATAATAATTTATTAAGTGTTTACTCTGTGCCAGACTGTGTTTATAGGATGATTGTTGGAGATCTATAAATGGTGTGAAAGGCCATCTAGTCTAGTCTTCTTATTTTAAAGGTAAGGAAATAGAAGCCTGGAGAGGTTAAATGACTTATTTCCTCAGGTCAATGGTTAGTAAGTCATAGAGGTATAGTTTTACTCAGCTCCTCTGATTTCATGTCCATATATGTTTTTTTCTTTTGGCTTAATGCACCATAATTCCTTTGATAATCAGTCAGTGTCTTTACCATTATCCATTTTCTGGTTTCCAAGTACATCAACTTGTTCAAATACTTTGATTAATAGCTATGATTCCACATATTCTTCTTTCATCTTTATCCTTTTTAAAATTTAGGCACTTATTTGGACCTTTGCTTTAATGATTGCAATGCTCACAACTCACTCTGAAATTATATCCACATAGTACATCACTTGTGACACCTTAGAACCAACTTGACTTGTTATGATTATTGGTGCCTTTCACATATGTGTACTGGCTTTCCTTGGCTTCTTTTTTTATAAAAAAAAAGTTGTCTTAATATGTCAATAGTTTGGGTGTCTTACTATATCCTCTATTGGCCCTCAGTCTTCTCTTTTGATAACAAAGATGATAAATCAAGTTAAGTAAAATCAATAAATACATTAATCAAGTACAATATTCTAATCATTCAATAATATTTATTAAACACCTACCAGGTGCCAGAAACTGAAGTAAGCATAGGTGTTAGTAAGATGAAAATAAAACACTTCCTGTTTTTATATGCTTACTCTGTTGGGAAGGCAGTATGCATATAAATGAATATTTTGAAATTGTACACAGGATTTTGGAAGTTACTAGCAGCTGAGGGTAGAGGGGAGATCCAGGAAGGCCTCATATAGAAGATATTCCAAGACTGAACTTTCAAGGAAATTAGAAATTCACAGAGTTCTAGGTGAAGAGAGGACAAATTCCAGGCCCCAAGAATAAACTATAAAAAATTCCACACCCATAATTGACCTACATCTTTAATGAAGGGAGGGATGTATAGCTCTCTTCTTGAATAATTCATTCCACTGAACTCTATAGCCTTTAACTTTAAAATAACATCACCTATTATAAAAATATGTGTGATTTTGGGGGGGTGATGGAAGTCCTGCCAATACCTTTATTGATTTTTTTTTATCCTCCTTGGGGCAATTAGGTGGAAAAGTGAAGAGAGCTGTGTACCTGGAGTCATGAAGACCCTATTTTAAATACAGTCTCACACACTTACTAGGTGTATGAGGTCAGACAAGTCACTTAATTTCTGTCTGGCTCTGCTTCCTCATGTATGAAATGAGGATAATAATATTGCTTACCTCCCTGCTTTCTGTGAGGATAAAACAAGGTAACATTTATAAAGAACTTTCAAAACTTTAAAATCATATGTAAATGGTAGGTATTATGACTTATCTATAACAGTTGCTGTAATTATCCACATTTCCATCTCTAAAATGTGAATGCTAGTTTATTTATTGTCATCAGTCCAGTTTTATATAAATAAATCTAGTGCTATGATACAGTTTATTATATTTCTTGCTATATTCTCTTTAGGCTGATTTTCCCCACAACTGCTTTACAATTTCATGATTTGATTTTATCTATGATTTTCTATCTTCTGCGGTCATTTCCAGGTCTTGATCTATGATCTTATATTTTTTGTGGTGATCTCTTCCACTTTGGTCATCTTGAGTATATTAAGGTGAGACACATCAGTGTCTCATGAAATGATGTTTCTTTTGGCCTTTGTATATATGATGAAACTGACTGAACAAACTCCATTATTTAATTCTCTGAGAAGTATTCATATGCCTTTGCATTTAACTTCAACTTCCTTGAGTCTTCCAGTTTCCAGGATTGATGTGACTCATGTCTTTCAGTAGTGTATCACCTTATTGTTTGTTCATGGACCACCAGTTAAAAACTGTAATAATAGTGCCTTGTGACATCTTTTCCATGACTTCATCATTATTCCTGTGGAAGCAGGACAAAGGACAGGAGCATCAAAGACAATTCCATGCATTTATTTTTGGATGATTTATGATTGAAAAAAGAATTCATAAACTCTCTGGCTTCCTTCTGATGATGATATGATATGTAGGTGTACACTTTAATAGGATTTTGTGAAGTAAATTATGATTATTGTTACATTTATCATATCCTTCCATATTTTTATTTGCAACATACTCTGCCTAATATAATATAAGTTCAATGAGGGCAGCAATGGGGGTTTATTTATACTCATGTCTTGCTGACTTTTTTGTAAATAACGAGTAAAAAAAATAAATCCTTATTAAATGAATGTGTGGATCAATAATGGCTTTCAATAGAGTTAGTGTTTAATGTTTTTCATTAATCTTGAACTGTGTTTAACATATTTATACATTTTCACTCATATTACTGATTTATATTAAATATTGCTGGTGTTTCTCAAAAATGACTAAAAGGAAGGGGGTGCTTTTATTTCATGTTTTTTGATACTAATATATTCTTCTTTCATAAAGTTATGAAGATTATGTTAAATTAATTTACATGTGTAATGTGTCAAATATCAAATTTTAGCTCCCATGATTAAGCAAAGCAGGTTGTAGCTCAGGTGAACCCATGTATTCCCCTTTGTGCCTTTTGTGATGAAAATTCCTTTGGATATCAGTGAAAAATCCATGCATAATTTAATTCAATGCCCATATTGAAAGAGACAAAACTTTGACTGCAGGTTGATCATTTTGAGTAGGCAAAGTCCTGTCTCTTAACAGACTGATTAACAGTGATTCTGGGTATTAAATCATATTTCCAATTTAGTTTTGATTTAAAACATAAATGTAAGTAATTCTTATTTTCATTTATTGAAAACAAAGGTGCTTTTTTTTGGTAATTTACAGTTACCCAGGATTTAGCCAGAATTCCTCCAAATCTCTTTATGTAAAGATGAAAAATACAGAGATAAATTTGAATTATGCACATAACATCACAGAGATGAAAAAGCACCAATTTTAAGTTTGTTGTCTAAATCATAATCACATATGTCACTGTCTACTTTAATATAAAAATCAAATCATATTATGTTACACAATTTGGAATTACTGAAAATTGAAAGTCACTTTACAACCTAGTGAAATCAACATGAAAGAAAAAGAAATTATTGAAAGAGTAAAGAAATGAAAGGGGAAAGTGAGCAAATAGAAAAAAAAGCCAAGAAAGAATGAGGGAGAAAGAAAAAAAAGAAAAATTCAAGAGGAAAGAAAAAGAAAGAAAGAAAAAAACTGAAGGAACTGAGGAAAAAGTAGAAATCTGTAAACCTACTTTGAGGTAATACTGAATCTAATTCTAATTTCAACTCTTCCATGATAGGGGTCAATAATGCAGCAAATCATGTTGGTGTCCAACTCTTAGAAACAAAAGTAATGCAGGAAAACTGGTTTTGAGTAGCAACAACACTATTCAGTTGTTTAAATAATAGGATTTCTCTCTCCCAAATTGATGCATTTTTTCCTCTCAGACTGTTTTACCATGGTTATTTTGTGTCATCCTCTGTTGTTAGTCAGTTAGTCTAATTTATTCCTTCTTATTTCCATAAAACAACAGGATACAACTGCTCAAAAAAAATCTACTATTCTCTTGTAAATGATGACAAGACTCAGTGGGGCTAATACTTTCCAAATGATGCATCAAAATGGTATGCAATAAATGTTCAGCTGTGAGAAAAAAAGAGTATTCAGTGCCAAGGGGTTGCACGTTCAAATACTGGAGCCTAGAGGAGGGGAGTATGAGAGTGAGGGAACTGATCCCTCTTTAGTCATCATTCCCAGTCAACCCATTTTCATGGGAGTTGTAGCTGGGAAGCCAGCAGAATCTTGACTTCCTGAAAATGGTGAGATATGCATTTGTAGTCGTACTTCCTTTGCAATTGCCTTGCAAGTACCACTTCTCACAATACTCCCATCCTAGTCAGATGTTACAGTCCTGTTTAGTAAAGAAGCCATCTCTTTAATGGGGAAAAAGTCACCTGGTTAAGAGAAAGGTACACAGATCCAGGTACAAGAGGGACATCTCGTCAGTGCCTTTCCACTCTGAGTTTATGCAGGTCTGAGAAGGCTTTGATTCCTGTTGAAATTGCCCATTGTTAATTCCAAGAGGTAGAGGAGTGGGATGGGGACTTCACAGACAACAAGGCAGCTTTATCTCTGCAGTAAAAATAATTACTGTAAGAAATTAAGGTGCAAAAACATGCCTGCTGTAATTGTTGCATACTTATTAGGAGCTTTCCTGTCCCAGACTCTCCTGGTATTTGTTGCCCATGATAATGTGAATACTTAAGGGAAAAGTGTAATTAGGGACTGTGTAGTTCATTCAGTAAACATTTCTTGGCTGTTTGATGTTACTGAGCTGAGAGTCACATATGATTTTCCACTTTTATCCTACCAGGCAACTGACAGGTCTCTAATCTCTGTTTCTGAGCTTTCACTGCTTGAACTTTGGCTCATAAAGGTCATTTCTAACCCACCTGGGGCTGGAAGCCACATCCATGAAATCCCATAGAGTCGATAGATGCGATAATAGCTTTAGGCACATTTTCTTATCACCCAGGGGAAAGGTAATTTCAATAAATGTAAAACTATGCCATATACAATCCACACAATATATAAAGTAACCTCCTGGGAATAAATCTTTGCTTTTCCTTCAGGCAAAAATCTCCTTAAGAATAGTATACGTTTGTTTATTTTCAATGTGAGACACTTTTAAAGGCATGAGGATGCTAACCCTCCCCCACTTTTCTCACAGTACTCCTTTCTATACCTGCCCCCCCCAAAAAACCCCAAAAGCCAATGTCATTTTTCCCCCTAATACATTAAGAGCTTTTGCTTCAAACATGAGGGGTGGGGAAGACAATCATATCTTGGATGCATATTTCTAGCTTAACATCTATCTTGATAATAAGTTCTGAATAATCAGTTGTTAAATTTCCTTGTCATATTTTTTGAAAATGAAAAAGATGAATGGCTAATAATGGAAAAGTAAAATTAGGTATTTTTCATGTTAAAATTGTTCAGTGGCAGAATTTTTTTGTTTTGTTTTGTTAATCTTGTTTTGTTTTCTTTTACCTCAGTCCCTAGCTCATCCAAAAATCTCACAGGTTATATATGTCAGGGTAATTAACAGAAGGTTCCCCTGCAGCAGATGTCTGAGATAAGCAGTAAAGGGCATTCTCTTCCCTTGACATGCCATCAAAGGGAAAACAATAAATATTGAAATGAAAAAAATTAAAACTGCACATGCAGAATTATGTGATCAGGCATCATTTTTTAAAAATAATTGTTTATATGGTAGAATGTCAGAAGTCTCAAACATTGATATTAAAATAAAACTTTTTTGCATTTTATCACATTTTCTGCACTACTTTTGATTTCTTCCTCCTTTCCTTTATATTTTTTCAAGGCAAAGGAATACTTCTTGAAAGGAAAGTATCCCCTCCAGCAAAATATTTTACTCAATTTGCCTTAGAGAATTCTACTAGAGGGGGTGGAAATCAGAGGCATTGGAAATACTTCAAATTCAGTACCCTCAGAGGTTTTCTTGAAAAGATCTTTCTAAATATACTAAGTCAATAGGTCAATGATCAGTAGGAATGTTAGTTGTAACTTGAATTGTAACTTTAAAAAAATGTACTGAAAACATGAAAAAATATATGAATATTTTAAATGTACTTATTTTTCCCTTTCTTTTAGATGTGTCTTTGGCTGAAGGGGAATGAAAACAGCTTGGAAAGCAGAATTATCTAAGTCAGGGTACCCTTTGAAATAGGTCTTACTGTGGATGGTTTTCATGGTTAATTATAAAATGTTTCCCTAATATAGATGGGGCCAGTGGAGAAGTGCTTCTAAAGGTGGGGTGGAGGCTTTAATTGGCTATTGACAAAAGAGGAGGTCCGTGAGCAAACAGTTCTCATTTGACTCTGTAAAAGTCATAAGACATTACATGTGTACAGAAGCATCTGGTAGAAGCAAAAGGTCAATGAAGAAACATTTTGAAATGGAAAGTGTGTCAGCCACTCTGGCAACAGCACCAAGCTCAGTGGGTTGGCAAAGACTGCTGCTGCTTTACCAGCCCCTTGTCTCTTATTTTCATCATTTGGAAAAAAAAGATCCCTTCATGTTTTTGGAGTTACTTGTAGAGTTGGAATTAGGCCAACAGGCTGGGGCTCAATCCTGCTTCTTCATTCTCAGGGAGAGAACATAGAGTCACCTTGTCATTTGTGGTCACAAACTCATAGATCTAGGGCTGGAAGGGACGTCGCAGACCATCTACTCCAAATCCCTATTTTTGAGAAGAGCAAATAGAGGCTCAGGGAAGTAGGTTAATCAGATATTAATTATCAGAAGATGTATTTGAATTGAGTTCCTCTGCTAGGCTATGTGAAGTATGAAAAGAATGTTTCACTTGGAATAATAAAAAACTTGGATTCAAATTCCACCTAGTAACCATGTGGCTAGTCACTTACCTTCCCTGAGCCTCTTTTTCCTAAACTACACATTGACAGGTTTGGACTAGATGAATTATCTCTTAGATCTCTTCCAATTTCAGGTATATGCTCTATGATTTTATGATTTCAAAGCTATTTTCCTGTCTTGCCACACTCGGTCATGGTGACATGTGATGCAAATAAGTGGGTATAAGGAACATGGCAAAAAAACAAGCCTGGACCAGAGGAATGAGTGTCATGGCATTCATTAGCAGATTCAGTGGGACTGGGCAGGCAGAATATTTTCTGATTTGGAGGACATGACCTCATTTCTTATAAAAGAGGTTTGGAAATAAATGACGTTCATATACTTGAGGTTTTCCTAGGTACTCTGTTTTGGTGAATATTGGCTCCATTCAGGCCAATGTGACTATTGCTGGGTCTTGTGAAAGAACATTATTAAGTGACAAATCTTTCCAATGTGATGCCACTGATTTTGGGAGAGTTGCTTCAGTAGTACTATTGCCAGATTCTTACTGAAATATAGAATTTAAAGATCATCCAACACAGTTGTGGTTTATGGATGCCAACCTCTCTAATTCCCCCACTCCTCCCACACACTTTCTTTCCTCCGTCTTTCTGGAAGTCCTCCATTCTGGGTATTTTTGTCTATAAACACTATTGTTCCCTAATCAGACATATGCATGATCATCAAATGAGTGATGTGTTAGTTGAATTGGCCATTTTGACACTAGATTTAGGAATTCTAAAGGAGAAAAATACCTGCATTATTGGCCACTTTGGGGCTGTGAATTGGTCACAAGAAGAAAAACTAATCCCAAAAGACAAAAACAAAATATTTCAAAAGAAGTTAACTAATTATGGTCCTCTTCTACATAAAAGATCTCAGTCTAGACATTTTGAACACACAACTTATTTTTGTGGATCTTGGAGATTTTAATTTCAAAACATTTTAAAAGAATGTATTATCAGGGGTGGAGCTAAGATGGCAGCATAGAAGCAGCAAAGCACCACAGCTTCCACACAAACAAGCTAAAAAACTCATAAAATGGGACTCTAAACAGATTTTCAAGCTCCAAAACTCTCCACAAGACAGAAAGCACATCTGTTGCTACAGGCAGCTCAGCAGGTGAGGCTCTTCTCAGCAGTCTGGGAGCCATGGCAGCAACTGGACTGGGCCGGCTTAAGCCCTGGGGCATTGGGTGGGGAGCCGCCACGTCTATAGGAGAGCAGATCAGCTGCACTGGAGGCACAGTTACCACACTTATCAGGCCAGAAGAAAAAAAGGCTAAGAGAAAGGTCAGTGGAATTTGCTAACTGGGGAGGAGAAGAGCGGGTCTGGCCAAACTGCTCCCAGGGTAAGGAAGCAGCGGTAGGCAGCTGTAGCAACAGGAACGGAGCAGCAGCGGCTTCCACTGGGCTGCTTCAGAGCCCTCGGCCTGCAGATAGC
>JAQQSW010019863.1:0-10963 GCA_028646575.1 Pseudocheirus occidentalis
TCCATAAAAAATGATTCTAGAGTTTTACTGCTGTTCCTAGCCTGCTTCCTTTTTCTCATGTTGGCCAGTCTATTAATTGCTTGGTTTTTTATCTCTGTGGAACTCTGCTTTGTGGAGGGGGAAAGCTCTGTCCCAAATCACTGGGGCCTTCACAGCTGCTGGAGCTATTAGTGGGATGCTGCATCCCCCCTCCCAGCTTTGGCTCACTGAAAGCGCACCCCAGGACCACCACTCAAGACCACGATCCAGATCCAGGCCGCTCAACGCAAGAGCCCTTGGCCCCGATGGATCGCGTCAGCCCCCCTATAGGCCGAGGGCTCTGAAGCAGCCCAGTGGAAGCCGCTTCTGCTCCATTCCTCCTGCTACAGCCGCCTCCCGCTGCTTCCTTGCCCTGGGAAAAGTTTGGCCCGACCCACTCTTCTCCTCCCGAGTTAGCAAATTCCACTGACCTTTCTCTTAGTCTTTTTTTCTGCTGGCCCGATAAATGTGGTAACTGTGCCTCCAGTGCAGAGGATCTGCTCTCCTATAGATGTGGCTCCCCGCCCGATGCCCCAGGGCCTGAGACGGCAGGGGCTTCGGCTATGGCTCCCAGACTGCTGCTAAGAGCCCCGCCTGCTGTGCTGCCTGTAGCAACAGATGTGCTTTCTGTCTTTTGGAGAGTTTGGAGCTTGAAAATCTATTTAGAGTCCCTTTTTATGAGTTTTTTAGTGTGTTTATGTGGGAGCTGTGGTGCTTTGCTGCTTCTACACCGCCATCTTGGCTCTGCCCCTACTTCATTTCTTTTAAACTTCACTCTTGATTGCTCAATTCACCATTTCAACCTGGATCTTGCATTTCTGACTACACTGGTTTCTAGCAAGGGCTCAGTTCTTCAATGTTTGTACTATCTTGCTGGATTTTCCTGAACAATCTGTGTTCCTTCAGGAAGCTAAAGACATTTGACCATTGAACTTGCCACAACCAAGAGATGAGATAGATCTTTAGCCTTTCCAAACCTGCTCAAGGGGTAGAATTCCTGCCTGGTTCAATGGAAGTCCAACATGCTATTTCTACTTAAGATAAGAATACTTCCCTATTTCATAGGTGTAAGGAGATGTAAGAGGAAAACCTGCCAGAAATACACTAAAATCCTAAGCTTTTAGAGAAGCTGGTTCACACCATTGGCATTTTACAGCTATGAAGAAAAAAAAAATCCAAACACATTGTCACTCCTAAATCTGTGACCTCTGATTATGGAAGGCAATGCAAATGCCTCCTCAGTAATAGGAACATCCAAAGGTCATTTCAAAGAGCATGGGTGCAGCACACAAATCATCTCATTGGATGAGTGAGCCTTTCTCTTCCCTGTCTCCTTTTTGGTCTCTATGACACCAATCATCCTCAATGTCTCCCTTATTTATTTTGTCACTTATTTAGTATTCATTTTTAATAATGTGTAACTACAACCTGTCATTACAATCAAAGGACACAATCATATATTTAAAAAATGCATGAGTAAAGGCTTAGAAAGGAAAAAAATCACTTATCCCCTCACAAAAGTACTTGTGGCCGTAATTCACTTGCTGTTCCATCACCTCCTTAACTGTCCCTCTTTCCACCTGCCTCCAGCCTGAGAAACTCATTCTTGCTCCTGGAGTGGTTTGATACTGATTCCCTCCTTCCACCTAGTGACATTTATGGCAAAGGACTGGTCTTCATAGGCAGGTCTGACCTTTGAAAGAACCAGCACAGTAAACTCCTCCAAGGGAAGCCTGTTGAATTATCCATCGCACAAAATGTCATCACTTATTATAGCCATGCAAATTATTTCAGGCCCATAGTCCCAGACCTGGAAGTAAATCAGGTCACTTGTGAAATACATCAAGGTGTCAGAAAAAAATGTATGTAAAAAAATGGAAAGCTCAGCATACTATATCAGTGCCTTTCTGCAAGATGTTAAAGCTTGTGGCCTTTCAATAAGTCACAGCTGTAATACTGGACATGGTACCAAGGACTAATAAGTGATGCTGAGAAGTCTGATTTTTAACAGATTTGCTCTTCTGTCCTTGTTTTTGTGAAAGAAAACCTAGCAAGATACACTGTAGCCTACCAGGAAATATTTAAGGGGCCTGAACTTGCCACCCAAGAAAGCTAAACAGTGTGAAGAAAACTGATCAGAAGGGTGGCTTCAAACTCAAAGTCTAGCCTTTTAGGTAAATGGGCACTGCTAGGGGAGATCAAGTAGAGTTTACAAGAAGGGTGAACACACATGGGCAAAATTCTGCTCTTTAATCAAGGATCTGAGTTCCTGACAACATTAGTTTTATTAGTGGGGTGAGGAATAGTGAGAATTACAATTAAAGATCTAGAGTTGGAAAGGACCAAGTAGGTCATCTACATTGGTTTTGTTTTACAGATGAGGAAAGTCAAGCATAGAGATGCTTTATCATTTACCCAAAGTCACACAGATGTTAATAGCAGATCAGGGATCTGAGCTTGGGTCTCAAAGTTCCAAACTCTTTTGACTGCTCTCTATGGTACTTTGTCCAACATTGAAGATGTATTGACCATAGCTATTTTTCCTTTACCTCCTGTTTGATGATGATGCCCATAACAAAGATGGTAGAGTGCTAGGTCTGGAGTTGGGAGACTCATTTTCATGAGTTCAAATCTGGCCTCAGACACCTACCAGCTGCGTGACCCTGGGCAAGTCATTTAACCTTCTTTGTCTCAGTTTCCCCATCTGTAAAATGAGTTGGAGAAGAAAATAGCAAACCACTCCAGTATATTTGCCAAAGAAAGTATAAATAAAATAACTGAACAACTATATATATATGTATGTATATATAGACACAAACATATATACATATATATGTGCATATGTATGTATATATACACACAGAGCAAGATTTTATTTCAATATATATGCGCGCGCACACACACACACACACACACACACATATATATGTATGTGTGTGTATTTCTGCAACAACTATATAAGGTAAATGCAATTAATATCATACCTATTTTGCAGATGAGGAAACTGAGTTTGAGAGATGAAGTGACTGACAAAGGTTCCCAATGATGCGGCTGATAACTACATTTCCGAGAGAAACAATGAACATGGATTCAGAGCACAGATTGAAGCATATTTTTTCTCTCTTTTTGTTTAGGACACGGTTCATTCATAACTTCATATATGTAACGAAGGTTGTATTTCTTGCCTTCTCAATAGGAGGCAGAAGGGTACAGAGAGGAAAAGATTTTGTAACCGAACTTAAAACTGAATTTAAAAGAGGAAAAAAAAAACAATTGAAGACCCTGGGAATATTTGTCAGAGTCTGAAGTAGGGCTGGGTACTAAACTTTTTCCCTAATATGAAAAATTTGGAGGACACAGAAAGCATTTGTGTAGTTTCACCAGTGTAGGGACAATGAAACTTAATAAGTATTCTTCCCCCCTTGTGAGAATTGTTCTGATGTTCCAGAAATGCTCTCCAGAGACGAGGGACGAGGCAGTGACAAGAGTCTATGTGGTGTTGTCCTGAAGGTGCTGGGGTAGACAAGGCATGTTGCATGAGCAGGCCATCTATCTTCAGTCTTGAAGAGCTAGGACATCAGACATGGGGGTCAGAAGTGAAGGGAATTCACCCGGCAGGGCTATTTATGCCTATATACAGTCCTGATTACTCTCTCTCATTGATCCCTCCCCTTAATAGTTGATTGAAGTTTATGGCAAATTGTGTTGCCCTATGATCAAATATTGCCAGTTCCTCATCTGATTAGGGTTATTCTATTTTGTCTCATGGGGAGAACTGGAACCACTGGGAAACAGTAGAAAGCAGATCTCAATTTACTAAGAATAAGAATTGCCTAAAAATGAAACGGGCTGTTTTGCGAGTTGGTCAGTTCCTTCTTACTTGAGCCCCTTAAGCAAATATGGAATGACTAATTGTCAATGATGCTTAAAAAATATTTGTGCATGCAAGGGTTTGACTACAAGACTTTTGAGGTCCCTTCCTGCTCTGGGATTCTGTGATTCTTGTTATTGCTTTATAATTATACTAACTTAACTCTTCAAAATGGGCCACCTGTCAAATACGCAAATGAAACCAACTGGCCAGACATCTGGTACCAGACGTGAGGAATATTAGAGTCATGAGGGACTTCCTTGTCCAAATCATTCCATTGTTTTTACAGGATCCATGGTCCTTTGAAGAACTTCACTGTTCAGAAACTTACCACATCCTGAGGTAGCCCATTCTGTTTTGTCTGTTCTGCCTTACATAAAGTCAAACTGTGTGTCTCTTTAATTTCTACCTGTCAGTTCTGGTTCCATCCTCTGTGGCCTGGAAGAACAAACATAACACCTCTCCATAACAACAACAACAACAACAATAATAATAACTCACACTCATATAGTGCTATAAGGTTTGAAAAGCACTTTCCAAAACTTATCTCATCTGATCCTCACAGCAAACCTGGGATGTCGGTTTTATTATTATTATCCTCATTATCCAGATGAGGAAACTGAGATAGACAAGAGACTGATGTTTTGCCTAGGATGTCTGAATGAAGATTTGAACTCAAATCTTCCTAATATGCTCTATCCACTGTATTACCTACCTTCCATATAATACCTTTTCAAATATTTAACCACCCCCAGATCTTGCCTTCTCCAGGTATGGGCTTTTCTCTCACTTGGCTCTTCTGGTCATTTTCCTTTGAAAATGCTTAAGCTTCACAATCCCTCCTAAAATGTAGTGCTCAGACCTAAATATAATAGTCCAGATGAATTCCAAGAAGATAGCATCACCTCTCTCACTTTGAGCAGTATGTTTCTCAAATCCAAGAGGCAGCTAGCTGGTGCAGGGGATAGAGCCCGAGTCCCAAGACTCATTCTCAGGTGTTCATATCCCACATCAGACACTTATTTAGCTATGTGACCTGTGGCAAGTAACCTACCTTCTGTCTGTGTCTGTTTCCCCGACTGTAAAATGGAGATAATAAGAACATCTATCTTACACGGTAGTTGTGAGCACTAAATTGTGTATAATAACATGTGTGATATATGTAAAACACTTAGGAGAGTAGAAAGTAGGAACCATGTAAACAATACCTATTATCATTAGGATCAAATTAATGGGGTTCTTGGGTGCCTGTGCTCAAACCCCAGTTTGTAAAATCACATTTCTTCCTAGCTTCAAATCTCCCTAGCCTCAAAACACTGTCTCAGGCAGTTTCTCCCTAGCTCAAGGGCAGCATGCCCTAACAAAATACTTACCTCTCCTCCTGATACAGTGGCCAGATGCACTTATAGAACTTAGTAGTTTGACCCAACTGTGCACTGGCTGAAGCAGCTGTGTACTGGGTCATACCTATCATATAAATCCTAGACTCAATCATATGTATACTTCCTAGCTCATTATACACATCCTGAGTCCCTCATTACCTTGGAATATAAGTTTATTCCCATCATCTATCTTGTCTAACAAGACATTGATGGGTAGCAGCTTGGTCAGCCCTGACCACTAGCAGAGTTAGTGATGTTTCAAGCCTAAAACCACACCTCCATGAAGCCCTCCCTTAGGCTATTTCCTGGTGAATTCTTGGCAATATGCCTGCCCAGTAGATGTTGAAAGTGTATGTTCCTTTAAGAATTGAACACTCCTTAACTCCTCCTTAATCCCACCCTCACTCACCTAATTAGCATATTTGGCATAGGTTCATGCTATAGTTATCCTATATAAACTCTAATATACCCCCTCTAATGTTGTGTGTTCCCTAAGAACCCTTGCCCGCTGTATAGCATAACAGTAAATCTTTGCCACCCTGACTCAGAGAATGCTTGAGTTCATGAATTCATTCCAGACTGCTTTCCAGGGACTCTGGTTATTAGGGTTCCTGGACTCCCTGACCCTTTGACCCCATGTCAAAACCACATCTTTTGTTCCATGTCTGAGTTTTGACTCATTAATTTTACAAACTTCAATGAACATCAGATTTCCCTCCTCAAAAAATTATTTCCAAGTTATATCTCGCCCATCTTGTACTTATATAAATGTTTTCTTTTTAAATCTCACTAATTAAATTTTATATTATATATTATATAATATATAAATTTATGTATGATATATTTTAATCCCATTAATTTAATTTTATATTATTCTGTACTAAATTTCATCTTAATAGATTTGGCCACCACTATCACTTTGAGTGTTTGAGTCAATGATAAGTTGCTCTTAACAAAAAGTCGCCCATCACTACTTATAGTCAAATTAAGGTAAATTTGTCCTCTGCACCCCCTTTCTCCTAGTTTCTGACCATACTTCCAGACAGGTGTTTTAGGGATTCAGAATAATACTTGAATTATCCATTTCCTTTCCTTCCTATTTTCCCCAGGGTCTGGTGGGTGCATTCATTCAGATCAACCTGAGGGCTGTCAATCTTGAGAGGGCACTTAAAATGAGGGAGGGAACAAGTTCTCTGTTCTCTTGGTAGGAGTCTTTGAAATGTGGATTGGAGGGCAAAGGAACAATTCTGTCTTAAAGGAAAAATGTCTTACCCCAAACTTGGAAGAATAACTTCATTTGATCCTGACAGAACACTGCAAAGTAGACATCCAGATATAACCCCCCATTTTGCAAATAAAGAGACCAAAGGGAAATCAATTTCAATTAAATAAGAACCAACTATGGACTGAGGGGTATAATGTTGGAGAAGCTTTGAAAAACTGAAAACAGCCCCACTCCTGAAAGAGCTTCTTATGGGAAATCCCATATAAATAGGCAAGTAAAAAACAAACTACTTTAAAAGTTATTCAAAAGTAATTTTTTAAAGATTTTGTATTTTAATGAAGAAAACATAAGTTAACATAAAAAGTGCTTCTAATACAAGAACAGACATCTATATAGACAAAAAATGCTGTTATTATGCTTCTGGACAGAAGAAAAACAATTCCTTTTTATTCAAGTTTAGAAAAGATAGCTACACTGATCTGATTTTTACCCTCAGACTTTTCATTCCAAAGCAAAAATTCCCATCAACTCTCACCCTTATACAACCCTTCCCATTTAAATTTTTTTTTAAAAGTTGACTAGCTTCTTCAGATGCTGTTGAATGAGAAGCTTCTTGGGTGAAATCTAATCACTGTTTAAAAATGAGGAAGGGATTATATAAAATAAGGAATTTATTGTGAAATATGTGTAACAAAATAATTTAAAGGTCTAACATGTATAACATTGATTTCTCAGAAATATGTAGCTTGTGACAGCCTCCATAAATTAAAAAAAATCCCCATGGGAATGTAGATTACAACAGAAAATATGCTACAATAAAGTTTCTTCCCTGGTAGTCAGACATTAGTGATGGCAGAGTGAGGACACTATATGCTTAGAATACTTTGCCCTTTTCCTCTTGACCCAGTTGAGATTTCCATAGTTCAAACAGGTTTGGGTTTAGCCGCCTACTCAGGGTTCATTGTTTTCATTGCCACTGGTGTTGGCAAAAGGGCTTGTTTCTCTTCCTCACCTTCTAGAAGTACCCCCAAAGTAATTTGATAGCAAGTGTTGTCAATTGGGGGAAATCAAGAACGATTTCATGTCAAAGGTAGAAATAATTGAATTTTGAATGGAGCTCAGGAATCCAAGAAGCAGAGCTGGGGAGGGTGTGTGTTCTATGCCTGGAGGCAGGAGTTGAAGATCTGGTACAGTGATTGGCAAATCAACCAAGGCATCTGGAATATGGACAGCAAAAGGAACAGTAATGTGTAAGCAACCTAGGAAGATGGGATGGGGTCGGAATATGAAGGACTTTAAATGCCAGAGAAATTTATGCTCTATACATAGACTTGTACTGTAGGAATATCAGTTTTGTAAATGGATGAATGATAAATTGAAGGAAGAAGAAACTAGAGGCAAGAAGATAGATTGTTGGAAGAGTTCAGGTGACTATAATAAGTGGGGAAGCAAATGGGAGAGAATCAGCATATATTAAGCACCTACTAGATATAGCATATTGTGCTAAACACTTGATAGATAATATCTCCTCATTTTATCCTCACAACAATCCTGGGAGGTAGGTTTTGTTATTATCCCTGTGTGGAGTATGGGACCCCAAAATTCCCCTACCAAAATTTTACAAAACTCAGAGGTGTTTCAATGTAGGAACAGGAAGCCTTTTTTTTAGTTCTCATGAGAAAGGGGCATCACCTCCACGAGGACAAGCTAGTGGAAAGAGGTATGTTACAGAAGACAAAGCAAGGTTATATACTCTAGCTCATAGAAGCCCCTTCCCACCACTATCCCTCACCCCCATTGGCTATACCCTGTTTCCTTGTTCTTAAAATCTAACTGCAAAAAAGACAAAGAACAAGGAAGCAGGGTATAGCCAACACAAATGTTCATGTCCTTATTTGGTAAACAATGCTGAAATGGCAGTGAAGGAGGAGGAAGAGTCCTAAAGGACTTAATGCTGACGTGGCAGTAGAAAGGGGAAGGGTGAAACCAAAACTCAGTTCCGTTCCCACCAGAAACCTTGCTAGATTTTAGGGAATAGTCTGAGAAGTTTTCACCTTTTCCACTCAGCCCCATTTTACAGATGAGGAATCTGAGGTAGAGGATTTCTGATTTGTCTAGAGTCAAACAGCTAGCAAGTATCTGAGGCCAAATTTAATTAAGTTCTTCCTGACCCTTAGACCCAGCCTGAACAAGGATGATATATGGCTGAAATGAAGATGTATGTGAGAGATATTGTGACATTAGAATTGATAATCTGTGGCAAATGATTAGAAATGGTTGTTGAAGGAAAGGGAATAATAGAAGATGATTCTAAGGCTGAACAATGTGATTGACTGGAAGGATAGTGGTGCCCTTGGCAGAAATAGAGAAGTGAAGAAGTGAGGAGGGAAAAATAATGAATTATCTTTTAACCATGTTGAACAGAAAATACTATTGAAAACATCCAAATAGTAATGTAAGACAAGAACTCAGGGCGGCTAAGTGTATCAGTGAATAGAGCGCCGGCCCTGGAGTCAGGAGGACCTGAGTTCAAATCCGGCCTCAGATGCTTGACACAATAATTAGCCATGTGACTTTGGGCAAGTCATTTAACCCCAATTGCCCTCCAAAAAGCAAAAAAACAAAAACAAAAACAAAAACTAGAGCTCAGGAAAAAGACTGGATAAACGCAGAATTTTAGAGTAAAATGTATAGAAATAATTGAACCCATAGCCCTGAGAGATGCCTACAGTTAAAGGGTTAGGTATGGGTGGTGATACTGATACTGCAAAGCAGACTGAGTAGTGGCCTCATATCTCCTAGTTATCATCTTTTCTTTACTTCACCATCACCGCTCTAGTTCAAACACCATGCCCTCTCACCTGGACAGGTGGAGTAACTCCGCAGCTAGCCTCCATGGTTCTTGTCTTTCTCCCATCCATCTGTGAGATGCGCAGCTGCCAGAATGATCCTTATAACGAGAGGAGGGGGCGTTACAGAGGATTATCATGGGTTGTTGTCAGTATCATGGCAGGGGCTCTTCTATCACACCTTAAATATTTAACACTGTTGGCAGGTTATGGATGTATAGATTTAAGTCTTGGAGAGATTTTCCAGTCAAAGTCTGTCATTTTATGTCTGAGGAAACAGAATCCTACAGACCATAGTCAAATACTAGTAGGTGGCAGAGCCAGGATTTGACCCGAGGTCCTCTGTTTCCAAACCTTGCATTCTTTCCATTAAACCACACTGTCTTGTTGTTAGGACCTAAGGTGAGGAGGGGAAATTATCTCGTTTTATTGCAAATATATTCCCAAGTGGAATTGGGACTAATACATATTTGATAAAATAAAGCCTTATTATCAAAAGTAGTAGGTTATAGCAGACAGATCCTGGAAGCTACAAAGAGCTGGGTTCAAGTCTTTCCTTTGAACATGGTAGTAGGTATGTCACCACAGACACATCATTTACCCTTTAAATATTTCTAACCAACTCTACGGGCAACTAGTTGGTGCAGCGGAAGATTCATCTTCCTCAATTCAAATTTGGCCTCAGGGACCAGCCCTGTGACCCTGGGCAAGTCACTTAACTCTGCCTCAGTTTTCTCCTCTGATAAGTTCCTTATGATTTCTTTTCCATATTTACCTTCTTGTGCTTCTTGTATTTGAGTGTCAAATTTTCTTTTCAGTTCTGGGTTTTTCAGCAAGAATGTTTGAGAGTCCTCTACCACAATGAATGACCATATTTTCTCCTGGAACATTATACTCAGTTTTGCTGGGTAGGTGATTCTTGGTTTTAATCCTAGCTCCCTTGATCTCTGGAATATCATATTCCAGGGCCTTTTATCCCTCAATGTAGAAACTGCCAGATCCTGGGTTATCTTAATTGTGTTTCCACAGTATTCAAATTGCTTCCTCTTGGCAACCTGTAATATTTTCTCCTTCATCTGGGGACTCCAGCACCTGGCTATAACAATACTAGGAGTTTTCTTTTGGGGATCTTTTTCAAGAGGTAATCGGTGAATTCTTTCAGTTTCTATTTTTTCCTCTTGGTTCTAAAATATCAAGACAATTCTCCTTGAGAATTTCTTGAAGGATGCTTTCTAATTTTTTTTTGATCATGGTTTTCAGGTAGTCCAATACTTTTTAAATTGTCACTTCTGGATCTATTTTCCAGGTCAGTGGTTTTTTCAAGGAGATATTTCATATTGCCTTTTATTTTTTTTCATTTGTTTGGTTCTGTTTAGTAGTATCTTGATTTCTCATAAAGTCATTTGCTTCCATTTAATCCACTCTAATTCTGAAGAAATTATTCTCTTCAGAAAGCTTTTGAGATTCTTTTTCCATTTGGCAAATTTGACTTTTTAAGGCATTTTTCTCCTCATTGGCTTTTTGGGCCTCTTTTGCCATTTGAGTTGATTTGTTCTTTAAGGTGTTATTTTCTTCAGTCAGGTTGTTGACTCTCTTTTCATGATTTTCTTGCATCATT
>JAQQSW010019864.1:0-10962 GCA_028646575.1 Pseudocheirus occidentalis
TTTTTTTTTATTTGTTTGAATCTATTTTATCGTATCTTGATTTCTCATAAAGTCATTAGCTTCCATTTGCTCTAATCTGATTTTGAAGGAATTATTCTCTTCAGCGAATTTTTGAAATTCCTTTTCCATCCGGGCAATTTGACTTTTTAAGGCATTCTTTTCCTCATTGGCTTTTTGGTCCTTTTTTGCCATTTGAGTTCATCTATTTTTAAGGTGCTGTTTTCTTCAATATTTTGGGGGGTCTCCTTTAGCAGGCTGTTGACTTGCCTTTCATGATTTTCCTGCATCATTCTCATTTCTCTTCCCAATTTTTCCTACACTTTGCTTATTTGATTTTCAAAATCTTTCTTGAGCTCCTCCATGGCCTGTAACTAGTTCATATTTTTCTTGAAAGCTTTTGATACAGGAGTTTTGACTTCATTGACTTCTGGTTCCATGTTTTAATCCTTTTTGTCCCCCAAAAAGAATTCTAAGGTCTGATTGTGCTTCCTCTGCTTGCTCATCTTGCCAGCCAATTACTTGACTTTTGAGCTCTTTGCCACAGTAAAACTCTGCTTCCAGAGTGGAGTGAGCTATGTCCCAAATCGCTGGGGTTTTTGCAAATGTTGTCAGAGGTCTGAGGAGGGCCCCTCTCTAGAGAATACCCCAAGCTCTGGCACAGTGTCCACACACCCCAGGACCAAGACTGTGATCCAGATCCAAGCCAGTCAAAGCAAGAGAGATTACCCTATGAGTGGTCACTTAATCCCCCTACAATCTGCAGGCCAGAAGCTCCAGAGGCAGCCGAAGGGCAGTATCTGCAGCTGCCAGGCCTCTACCACTTCTAGCCCCAGGGGCAAAAGCTCCAACAGAGTTCCCCACTGGCCTTTTTCTTTGATATTTATGAGTTGAGAAGTATGGAAACCATCACAGCTGTTGGTGATTCACACTCTCTGTAGTCTGTTCCAGCTGTTCTGTGCCACTGGTCAGGGCTGCCCCAGGGCCAGAACCATGTGGCTCACACAGGACTAAATTGGTGTTGCCTTTGCTTACTTTCCACACTCTATGTAGATGAAATTTATGCTGGCTAATATAGATAGCTAATTTCATTGGTTATATTTTCTTATAAAATCTTCATAGAGCATGTTGTTACCTGTTTCTTCATCTAATTTCAAGTTTTTTTGTTTTTGTTTTTATTTTTGAAGGGGGGGGCAAGGCAGTTGGGGTTAAGTGACTTGCTGAAGGTCACATGGTTATGTGTCTGAGGTCAGATTTGAACTCAGGTCCTCCTGACTCCAGGGCTGGTGCTCTAGTCACTGCACCACCTAGCCTCCCCTAATTCCAAGGCTTTAGCATCTAAAGATAATTTAAATGGCACAAGCTGAAGGTGCTTCATTTGCATGAGATGTCTATTCATATTTTTCCTCTTTTTTTAATTCCAATTTTGGTGGTTGTTTTTTTTTTAAAACTTTTGCCCAAGTTATAATTATCTACTCTAGATGTGAAAAAGAATCTACCAATGTATCAGACCAAGGGTCATTTATCCTTTGCTTAAAATCCTCAACTGAAGGTCTACAACCAGAAGTAACAATCCATTCCACTTCTGAATAATTCTAAATTTTTGGAAATTTTTTTCCTTTGCAGTTTAATTTTGCCTCATTTTCAATCTATGTATTGTTCCTAGTCTTGCCCACAGTACTGGTGGTGGTAGATGATGATGATGGTGATGATAATCATCATCATCCTCCAGTTTTTAAGACCAGTGACATTATGGGATAATGTCTTGACTTGTGCATAAATTGGATTTAATTGAGAAAGTGTTGCACAAAGTTGTCAGCCTCACTCTCTCTTTCAGAATCATCAAAGTTCAGCTACAGAACAAAAGTCAGGATGACTGTTGATGGCCTGACATGCAATGGATGACCAAGCAGAATAAGTCCAATCCCTTTTTTTTTCCTCTTTTTTTTTTCTTTTTGGAGGGGGGATGGCAGGGCAGTTGGGGTTAAGTGACTTGCCTAAGGTCACATGGCTAAGAAGTTTTAAGTGTCTGAGGCCAGATTTGAACTCAGGTCCTCCTGATTCAAGGGTCAGTGCTCTATTCACTGAGCCATCTAGCTGCCCCTCCCCCAATCCCTTTTCTACGTGACAATCCTTCAAATGTTTGAAGACAGTTATAATATTCCCTCAGCATCTTCTTTTCTCCAGACTTAGAATCTTCAGTCCCCTTTATCTCAAGGCCATCCTGGTTTCCTTCTTCCATAACTTCACCAGTTACTGAACACACTATTTTAGATGGGATCTGACTGGACCAGAGTACAGCATCATCTTCTTATTGTATTCTCTCTCTCAGAGGACTAACTTTTTTTTTGCCTGCCATGTCTGTGTTCATTAAGATCAGTCTTTTAGTTCATTTAAAACCCAGAAATTTTTTCAGACAAATCATCATCTAGTCAGACTTCTCTCATCTTATCCTTGTGAAGTTAAATTTTTTAAGCTTAAGTATAAGAATTTCCATGAATCTCCATTAAATTCCATCTTATTTGATTTTGCCTGTTCATCCTGTCAAGATATCTAGGCATCCTCTTTATGAATGTTATCTTTCCCAGTTTTGTGTGATCTTCAGAATTTGAAAAGGAGGCAAGAAGGCATTCATTTATCCAAGTTCTAATTAAAAAAAAAAAAGTTAAATGAGCCAAATCTGAATAGTAAATACTAAGGATAGTCTCTTCGGGATAGTCTTCTAAGTTGACCTCCCAAATCAATAACCATCCATTGCCTGTCTGAAAAAATAGAATGTTTTATTTTTCAGAATATTATTTGGTGTTTGCCAATTTCTGAAACTTCCAACTCTTTTCTTGAAGAAAAGTATTCAAGATGTAATCAGTATTACGTTTGTGTATAGTTTATGAGCTTTATTTCTGAAACATTTTTTTTAGCATTTTTACCATGTATTAAAGTATAGGCTGGCTTAATTTCAAAAGCTTATTGATATCTTCATAGCATTTCTCTGCCTTCTCATTTTCTAAAACATATTTGCATATATGTTATAATTATCTTAGTGGTTTGTTGGGTTTTTTTTTTTGTTTGGTTGGTTTTTTGGAGGCTTTTTTAAAATCTGATTATCATGAGCACTCCAGTATCCTATTACCATGTTTCTTATTGCCTTCAGAGATATAATAAAGCCAACTCTTCAGTTCTTTTATTTACCTGTCTCTGAGCCATCTTTCCACTTAGCTTTTGTTTCCTAATTTCATTTATAATAATGTCAAAAATTTGAATTAATCTCTTCCAGTAGTGTGCTCATTACTTATTCCTGGGGCAAGACTTCTACATTAGAGTACCAGTAGTTAAGTTAATGTTACAGAAGATAGCAGATGATTTGGAACTTTACAAAACAGTAAAAAATAGTGAAGGGGAACATAAACCTGAATGAGAAACAACTATGCAAGATACTCCTAAAAGCATTTTAAAATGAAATCAGGACAATAAATATGTGGTAAATTAAAAGATTTGTCTACATTTCTATAATGATCTATTTTCATTATTAATGATGGTAAAACAGCCCTGTTTTGACTCATATCAAATATTCCAGTGAACTACATGATACAGTGTCATTGACACCTAAGAAGATAAGATTAAGAAAAGCAGCTCGACTAAACCAAGTACACAACAAATATATCCTTGCCAAAAGCAGCATAATTTGAAAGCTAGAGTTTTTCAGAGATGGAAAGATAAATGACTAGAAAATACCACATATGTCATTACCCCCAAAACTGACCAAGAAGCCATCAGTAATTAATGATATGTTTATCTCCTCATATATCAGGCACCTGGATAGCTCAGAGGCAGTGAGTGGCACAGTGAACAGAGAATTGTCTCTGGAGTCAGGAGTACTGGAGTGGAAATCCAGCCTCACATATTTACTAGTAGGGTGACCTCAGGCAAGTTGACTTTTGTCTCTGTTTCATTAAGCTGCAAAATGGGGATAATAATAGCAACTTTCTTATAAGAGTTATGAAGATCAAATGAGATATTTGTAAAAATCACTTAACATAGTGCCTGTCAAAGAGCTGGCATTATATAATTGCTTATTTCACCTTTTCCCTACCTCCCTTTACCTAGAATGGTCCACACACTTATGCATGGTATCCTTGATGAAAATATGAGAAAAACATGTGAGTTGGCACATACCATTTTTCATGATATATAACATCTTCAGTTATAGTTGGTGTATTCTAGCACTTAACATATTAAAATAAGTTAGCTAGCATTTATCCAGTGCCTACTATGTGCCAAGCGCTGGAGATAGCGATAGGCAAAATGGGCAAAAACCAGTCTCCATTTACAGTATAATTGGAGAGACATCATACATACAATGATGTTATCTTCCCCCCTCCAAAAAAAAGCAGAATAAATTGGGGGCATTCTCAGAGGGAAGTTGCTAAGATTAAGGACTAGGAAGTCTTCCTTTAGAAGGTAAGACTGTAGTTGAGGCTTGTTGGAAACCAGAGCAGCTAAGGGGTAAATATGAGGAGCAAGAGTCTTCCAGGTCTGGGAGATAGCCAGTGAAAACAGAAGGAATCTGAGTTGGAGCATTGTGTGCAAACAACAAGTTTGCATTCAGAACTAGTTCTTCTTAATGAAAGTCTACCATTCTTCATTTTAAAATCATTCTTTTCAGTTATCATGCACCTATTTTTATTTCTCCTACCTACCTTTCCCCTCCTCCCCTTCCTGCCCCACCTTGAGAAAACCTCTGTATCAAATAAATGTAGTAAAATAAAACAGATTTCCATATTTGCTATGTCGAGAAATATGTCTTATTCTGAATACTATTATTTCTCCGTCAGGAATTGGCGATTCATTCTGCTGGTCCAGAGGTTTTTGTACGACACCAACCTTGGATGTGTAGATAACAGTGACATATGATCTAATTTTCCTCCAAAATAACTTTTAAAAAGAGAGCTTAGGTTTCTTCTAGGACTTGCCTTTGGCAAAATTTTGTTATAGAAGAAATTTTTATTTGGCAGTGAAGAATAAAGCATCTATTGAGTGTTTACAGTGTGCCAGGAACTATGCTAAATGCTGGGAATACAAATATAAAACAAAATAAGGAAGATAAACCCTGCCCTCAAAGAGGTTAAATTCCAATTGGAGAGGAAATCACATAAAAGGGAGCAAGGAGGGGTATGAAGAGGAATATGACAAAGTAGAAATTCCAGATCCTGGTTCTGGGCAAGATAAGGTGAAGATAACCTATCAGAGTTCCAGGACACGGCCATCAATCTCTGATGGTAAGGGGTATGAGGAGAATGACCAGAGTGCAGTTATCCCCAGCCTGATCTTCTGTAGGGTAGTTTCTGCCCTGCCCTAGATCTTTTCTGCCGATATGAATTACCATCCCAACATTCCCATTCCTTCAGATGCTAGTGAAGAAAGACTCTTTACGGTAGGTGTTTAGGCACCATGTAAGATAAATAAGCGAATGGAGAAGTTTGGGGTGCAGTGGTGGACAGAAGACATTAAGCATCCCTCTAATTTTATAATCTGGGCCTCTTGTGTGAGGTTTTTTATTGATAATTGATTTTTTAATTGATAACTGTATCTCAATATAATTGGTTTCCTCTTTAGTCCTATATATTTTCTGTCCTGTTTAGTCCTATGCATTTCTGAGAAAGGGTCCATAGGCTTCACTAGACTGGCACAGGAGTTCATGACCAAAAAAAAAAAGTTAAGAACCTAATCATTTTGCACATGAGAAAACTGGGTTCCAGGTTAAAGAAATTACCCAAAGTCAAAAGTAGAAAGTGGCAGAGCCAATATTGAAACCCTCTCCTTTTGATTCCAGGTTCGGTGTTCTTTCTGCTTTAATACGTCTTTCCAAGGTGTTCTCAATTCTGTAATACGACCACAATCGCAAAGCCTAGCCGATTTTTCTTTGGCTTCCTTCCCTTGAGCCAGATTGGCCCCTCAATATTCCTTTTAGCTTTATGGTTCTATTCTTATTCTGTTCTAAGAAAGCTTCTTATTTCATTGGTTGAAACTTTTATTTATAATGGTTTTATTTTCCTTTGCTTACTTGAGGCAACCCTAAAAATAAATCTCATTTATAGAGGCATACATGTGTATTATTTCAAGCAGATTCATTTCCTGAGGAGATTCTTAAGCATTTAGTAAAGCATTCAGAGATTTTTTTTTCACCTGGTAGGGTTAAAGGCAGTAGGTTTAATTGTAATAAAATTAGTGTTTAAATGTAGCAGGTACCATGGGGCTTAAATGTGATGTGTGCTGTATATTTTAAGAGGACATATTTAGGTTTATTTGGCCTTCAGTGCAGTGTCTTTGAACATCTTTTTAGCACCAGGATTCAGCTATTCTAACGTCAGAAGTCATCAGTGAGATCCATTTATGAACAGGTTAGTTTCTTCAGTCTTATTCACTATCCTTTGAATAGGATTTCTGCTCTGAATTTTTTTTTATTCAAGTTTCAAAATATTTTCTTTCTGGGTTCAAGCATGAAATATTTCAGAGTAAATTTGCAATCAAATTCTTATCTTCATGAATTTTATAGTACTGAGATCTGGTTAAGATAGTTGAGTAAATATATTATATGGTATGGAAAAAAAAAGACTTCAGTAGTCAAGTGGCTCTAAATAATTTTTGGACCTCATTGTTTGTCTTTTGTTTGTCAGGGAGGTGATGCCATGACATGCAGGTGCATTGTATTTAAGAGGGGGAGGGCTGTGCAGGTCACCAGCCTCACTTTCTCCTCCAGAGCCATCAGGGTCTAATGACCAGATATAGATTAAGACAACTAGAAATGGTCTAAGATGCAGTGGGGAACCTTGGCACTTTTAAGCTAAAGTATTTAAGAGATCTCAGTTTGACTGAGATCTCCGTTCAGTGATGAAGGCTTAGTAAGAAATGGCAGAGAATGTCTTCTTTACCTAGTCAGAGAGATGGATGGATGGATGGATGGATGGATGGATGGATGGATGGATGGATGGATGGATAAAACTATGAAAATAAATAAGGAAAATTAGTTTTAGAATTAATTTTTTTAAAAAAAATCTGGGTTTCTGGCTAAAACACAAACAGTTGCTATTTACCTAAATTCTGAACCAGTTTGGGCTGAAACAATGACTAAGTAGGACTTGGCCCAGGACCTATTATCTCAATAGGTCTGTTGTATATATTAGGGTTGCTAATTAGGAACTTTAAATTTATCTGGTATCTTAATTCATTGTGCCTGCTTATGATTTTTTTCCAATAAATTAGTTTAACTAACCTTGACTTAACAAACTATTTGAATGTAAGGTTTACAAAAGAAGCCTTAACTTGTCCAAATTCTCAAAAAGGCATAAAAATTCCTTAAAAATAAAACTGTGACCATGAAGATGCTTTTTTAATGTTTGAACTCAGCAGAAAAACGGTAATTTATTATAAAATATTTTTTTCTTGCACAAAATTATCTACTCTGAATCAAAGAAGATATCAACTATCCTTTTGCATATTAATTAACAAGCATAGTTAAAGTACCTGCTATATGTCAGGGACTTTGGTAGACCCTGAGAATGCAAAAACAAAACTGATGTTCTGAGTTGAAGGAAAATGATATTTTTCTTACATTTATCTTTTCAATGTGTTGAGTAAATTTAAAAGTTGTAACTTTAAGAGAATCAAATGCTAAATGATTAGACTTAATTTTCATCAACAAAGACGTTTAGACCCAGTTGCAGTATCTTTATAATGAGGTCTAGTGCTTTAAACTGTGTACCACGTATGTCTCACCAATCTTCTGTATAATGAAAGACATTATTTATTTTTAACATACTGTGAAATAAGAAAGTCTTGTAGCTTCTGGTGCCACTGCTGCTAAATAGAATTTCTTTGTATACCTACTGTGATGTTCAGTCTTTTAAATATAATTTTAATTATATTCCTTCAATATGTACTTTGGTTGTACTATTCATTTGTTTCACCATTATGTTTGAGTTCTAAATAACTAAGATATATTGAGATATGCTTTCAAATTTCTGCTTAACTGTCACTCTACGATCTTCCTGACTTGTTGCATTTATTCTGTGACCAATTAAGGTACAATTTCTTGAGACAAATAAATCCAATTCTCATTGTTTTACTTTTTCTTCCGTACTAAATTGTACTAATTTTTCTGTAGTCCCTTTACTGACCTAGACTTCTTTTCAATTTTATATCATGTTTAAATGTGCATTTTCCATATTATTGTCTTCTCTTTTATTAATAGAATAAATAAGGTTGCACTCAATTTAAACATATTTGAATTATTGCACAAGACAACTTGTGCATCACCCAACTCTTCCTTTCCACTGACTATCTCTCATACCTGGGATGCTCTCCTTCTCTACCTTCATCTGTTGACTTCCCAGGCTTCCTTCAACACTCAGCACAAATCCTACCTTTAAAAGAAGGACTTTCCTGGTTTTTCCCTGCCCTTGCCCTCTTTACTACTACTTCCAGTTTCTTGCCTCAAAGATGACCGCTATTGACTCTGTATATAGCTTCTATTTACATAGCTTTTTGTATGTTGTCTCATTAGAATTTAAGGTTCTTGAGGGCAGGGACCATTTTCACATACAGTAAGCATGAAGATATATAGGTAATATATATGCCAAGTCCTCCTCCTGAAAGACATGATGCATATAATACATGCTGTGCATTTAGATTTATCAAAGAATTGTAGAGATGAAAGTTTCCACGTAGGCACCTGGCTAATTTCCCTGAGTGAGAGAGTATAATGCTTAAGGCATTTGAGAAGAAAGATCTCTTATTTTTCTGCCTTTATATCTTTCTCTCTTTGAAAAGAATATGTATATCTATTCTTTATTTTAAATTTCCAAATGAAGATATTTTATAACCTTTAGCAATAATAAATTCTAATTTTGAACAACCTTTATTGTTGTCAAAAAAAATTTTTTAGCTCAAATGCAATCTACTGAAACCTGTCTATTCTATTCTTTTCCATATAAGAAAGAAAACAATTGGTCATCATGTTGCCTATACTTATAAACTATCAATAAGTTACTGTCCCAAGAGTTCTACATCTTCCTCGGTTAGGCTGCCACATTCATTCATTCATTCATTCATTTATTATTTTCTTGTTTACATCATTCATTTCCATGAGATTTTGACTTACAGATTTTCTCCCCATCTATCCCTCACCCACCACCCCAAAATAGCCATCCCACTGTATAACCCCTCCCCCAATCTGCTCTCTCCTATGTCCTCCCCTATTACCCCTCTGACTTTCCAGTAGGGTAAGATGGATCTCCCTACCCCAGAGACTTCTGTTATAGCCAGGTGAAATAGCGAGTATTAACAGAGTGACCACAGAATCCAATCAAAAGTTTCAAGGAGCTTTAATAGAAGTTAATTTAGGCAGCTGGTCACTGTCCCCCACATGCCAATTAAAGGAACAGCAGTCTGATCCAGAAATGCAGGGTCTTTTATACCATTTTGGGTTTCTAACAACATCTCAGTAACTAAGCTAATTAATATCCAAACATAATCAGTAACTAAAACTAAATTGGTATCCAGAAACAATCCCTAACCAAAACCAATTGATAAGTTGCTAAAGTAAGAGAGTTTGTGATTGCAGGGCATAATGACAGAACATGAAGAACGAACAATAGGGACATTTTTAGATAGCGGATTGTAGGGGTAGCAGAGAGGGGTACAGGGCATGATGACTTGAGCACATAGAAGAAAAATGAAGACCTAGCTTGGTTCCCACACCCCAGCCTGGCCCATAGACAGGTTCATTGTCTTCTAACTTGTTGATTTCTAATTTCACAAACTATCACTTAACTATTTCCTGGCTACTTCATTCTTTTTGGGGGGGGGGGGGAGAGCAATTGGGGTTAAGTGACTTGCCCAAGGTCACACGGCTAGTTTTTGTGTTAAGTGTCTCTGAGGCCGGATTTGAACTCAGGTCCTCCTGACTCCAGGGCCGGTGCTCTATTCACTGTGCCACCTGGCCGCCCCAGCTACTTCATTCTTAAGTCCATGAAGTTCATGCCCACTTCACTGCCACTCTTAAAGATTCTCTGCTTCTATCAGGAATACTTGCATTCCTAAATTAGCCTTATCATTCTAGTGTCTGACTAATTGTACATTTTCTGCAAACAATAAAGTAGAAGTTATATTTTTTCCCCTGACTTACCCTAAAAAGTCGTATGTGGTATCCACTTCTCAGAAAATATCCTATTGTGATTGTTGTTCTGAAGTGGCCAGGAACTAGTTAAGTAGAAATTGCATGGACTCAAAACTTGTGAAATTAAAAATCCAAGTAAAAGCCTGATCAACTCGAGATAGAAGTCAATGAACCAGCCTGGGAGCCAGCCTAGAGTAATCTGTCTTTTTCTTCATTTTTCTTCTCCTTCAAGCTCAGGTCATTATGCCCCATGCCCCTCCTTCTATCCATCAACTCATGCCTCCCCCTCCCCCCTTCCCTTAGTAACAGTTTCTGTTTATACCTGCTTAGTAACAAATTAGTTGAACAATGAAGGTATACTGTATATAAGATCCTGAATTTCTGTGCTATCTGCTGCTCTCCCTTTAATTAGCATGGAGATAACCCCAGCTGGTAAATTAAAAGCTCCTAAAACTTTTTATTTTGGACTCTGTGGTCACTTTGTTAAGACTTGCCATTTCAGGTCATTTGTGTCATCTGGAGGTTTTTTGGCAAAGAAAACGGAGTGGTCTGCCATTTCCTTCTCCAGTTCATTTTATAAATAAGGAAACTGAGATAAACAGAGTTAAATGATTTGCCCAAAGTCACATAGCTAGTAAGTGTCTGAGGCCAGATTTGAACTCCTGAAGACGAGTCTTCATGACTTCAGGCCTAACACTTTGCCTAAAGTGTTCACCTAGCTGCCCAAGGATATCCTGAATAAGTATAAGTAAGTCAGTACCTATTGAAACCGTAAATAAAGCCACAGAAGC
>JAQQSW010019865.1:0-10962 GCA_028646575.1 Pseudocheirus occidentalis
ATAAGCATAATATATTTATGTTATAGTAGTATAATATATTTTCTATTACATAAGTATAATATATTATAGAAGCATAATATATTTTATAGAAGCATAATTATATTATATAATATAACATGTGTTTCACAAGTATATATTACATAAGTATAATGTATTTATATTTCATATCATATAAGTATAATAGATTTTATATTATATTACATAAATATAATACTATATTTTATATTATAGAAATATATATTAAATATATTTTATATGATAAATTCAGTGAAAATGAGATATATACAGAATAAATATGGAATAATCAACAGAGACAAAGAGCTAGAATTAGGAGGGATTGGAAAAGGTGTGTGGTGATAGAAGGAATTCTCATTCAAGTACAGGTTGGATTCATGGGCGTCTGTTGCTTCTTGTCTCCATTGCAATAGGTCCCTGATCTCTCCTGGGTAGACAGTCCTTGGATGGGCTCCTCCTGAGGTTTTCAGGGCCCTGGGTGTTTTCAAAGGGATGTTTTGTACTTTCTAGTGAAGATACTTGGGAAGGGTTTTAGCCTCCTTGCCACAGGGCTGGCAAAGGGGTGGGGGGCACGTTTTCATCTTGATTGGCTCAGTGAGAAAGCAACACCAAATGGAGGTTAGGCTAAGTAGCAAGCTATTTCTACAAGGCTGTTAATTGGCCTCGTCCTTCATCTACATGACTGGTGCGGGACTTCTCAAAGGAAGCAGCCAGGCTATTTGTAGCTTATTAAGCTGTTCTGGTCACACCTGTCAGATTACTGTGTCTGACAAAGGCAGGTGTGTGTGTGTGTGTGTGTGTGTGTGTGTGTGTGTGTGTGTGTGTGTGTGAGAGAGAGAGAGAGAGAGAGACAGACAGACAGACAGACAGAGAGAAAGAGAGAGAGAGAGTAAGAGAGAGGGGGGGAGAGGCAGGCAGAGAGAGGGAGAGAAAAAGCGATATCATCCCTGGGTGATTGAGAGTGTGGAGAATCATTCAGGAATCAATGACATTCAAGGCCAGGACTGAGGAAATTAAATAGGAAGAAAGGAGACAGACTTCACTTAAGGGAGCTTGTTTTGATGTATGATGCTGGTAGGGACCTGCTGGAAAAATGTTTAACAACCAACTTTAAAAATAAACAGCAAAGTTTTTAATTTTACATTTAATTTTTATTTTTTCTCAGTTACATGTAAATAAATGTTTTTTCAGATTCATTTAAAAATTTTGAGTTCCAAATTCTCTTCCTCTTTTCCCATTCTGCTCTGCCTTGACAAGGCAGGCAATTTAATATAGATTATACATGTGCAACCATGGGAAACACTTCCGTTTTAACCATCCACATCACATTTTTAAGTTTAATCTGTATTATTAACATTTTTTCAATCTAGACCATCAATAAAAATAAATATATCAAGCTCTTATTTGTAGCATTTTGCCAATTTCCAAGGTGAAATTGCTCACACTGAAAATCTAAAAACTGGCTTGAGCAAGACCCAGCACTAGGACACCACTGAATTTTAGAAAACTAAAGAGATTTTGTCTCCTTTGGGTTCCTAGTTCCTAAATAGGATGCTATCTGCCTCTTGTAGAAAGAAAAAGAACCATAAGGTCAGATGGCAGTGCCAGGGCATATAGGTAGAGCAGAAACCTTCAATGGCCCACTATTGCCTGCCATATCTCAGGACCTACCTAATTCGACTATACTGTTATCCCTAAATAAACAGTCTTCCTAGTGTTCCCCAACCCACATTTTGTGCTGCCAATAGATTGGTCTTCTCTCAATGCCCAGTGCATATATGATCACCCATAATCATCCCCCATGAGTGACAGTGGTGCAGAATAGTGAAAGGACATCAGCCTTGCATTTTAATCTTGCTTCTAAAAGCTGTATGTCCATGGAGGAGTTCATTCAAGCAAGGAGATTGGAGCCAGATTATGGAAGTCTGTGACTATCGGGATCAAGTTAGGGTTAAACTTTATTATGGAGCCAAAGGGGAGATATTGCTGTTTTTCAGGAGGGCAGTGGAAATGACTCGATCTTAGCAAATTTGAAAGCTTGTCTGGATGGCAGTAGAGAGTGCAGACTGTGGAGGAGATAGACTGGAGGCTATTCTAAGTGTCTAGACAAGATGCTCAAAAGGAAGTAAGAAACAGAACTGGAATTTGGGCCAGAGGTTGGAAATGCAGATATAGATTTGAATGTCCTCTACGTAGGAGTGATAATTGAAACCATGGGAGCAGATGAGATCACCAGAGGAGACAGTTGTAAAAAGAGAAAAGAAAAGAGCCTGGGATGGAATATTGGGGGAAGCCCATTTTTAAAAGAGGCAGGAGGGAGCTAGCAAAGAGACAGAGAAGGAGATAGTAAAGAAATAGGGGGAAAACTATGAGTATTGTGGAAACCGTGGTAGAGGATGTGAGTGATAGGTACTAAATAAATAGTAGTCATCTAATTTAGCAATTGAGTTAATGACTGCTTTTAGTTTTTGGTCGAGACCCCACATTTCATGGGTGTAGGGAACTCAGTAAGGAAACTCCCTCTACCAATACAGATCTGCTCCTTCTCTGCTACTTAGCATCTTAGAGAATTGACACTGCAAAGTTAAGTGACTTGGCGATGACCACAAAGCCAGAATGTGTCAGAGGCAAGATTTCCAGATTCTGAAACCAACTTTCTATCCATTTTTTCATTCTTCCACATATTGCCCAGTGTAGTTTTCCATATGCAGCCCTCCATGTTTGCCAGGATGGTTGTGGTCCTAGAAAGTGTGGTAGCACTTAGATGTCCATAGGCCTAGGGCTTTTGGGTTTCTGTCACCCGCCATTTTCCCTCCTATGTCCTGCTACCTACTCTCTGTCTCTTTTGATGGCTGGTCATTCTCCTTCTGTCCCTTAAAAAGAAGTTATTGGAATAAGGTGTGCGTTTTTGTTACCTCCCTTCTTGTTATCTCTTTGTGCTTCCTCCTTTGGTGAAGGAAGGCTTAGAGCTAGGGGTGACCAAATTAAACTGTTGAATTTTATAAATAAGGAAACCAAAGCCCAGAGAAGAGCCGTAACTTGCTTTTAAATGACCCCAGAAGGAGTTCTTCTAGCAAACAAACAACAGAAACACATCAAAGTGAAGTAAACCTTTGTGCCCCCTCCCTGACCTTTGTGCAGAAGTGGAAAATCCTGTCTGTAAATAGGACTTGTTCTGGCCTAGATGGAGAAACTCCCACCAGGTATCAGCTGTTCTCCATGGCGACTACATGTTTAAACAACTCAGATGACTGACAACTTGTGATGAGTTTTAATGACATCATTGATAGTCATGGAGTTTGCAGGTGATGTTGTAATGGCCTCTTGATCAATTAGTTTCTCATGAGACATTCTCTTTAACATTCATAGGAAGCTTCTAAGCAACCTATGAACCACCAAACACCTACTATATGGTGAAATGCAATGGGATGTAGTGAATAGAGTATTGGACTTGGAATCGGGAAGATCAAAGAATCAAGCCTCAATTCTGATACACCTGGCTATTGGACACTGGGGCAGATCAATGACCTGGACCAGTTGCATCAAACTCAAATACCAACAGGGCCACCAAGCCATATATAAGGATCCCTGTGGGTCAAATACTGACTTACTGAAGCCCACAAATTAACATTTTATATGTTCTGTTGTATTATTTATTTATTTGTTTCAAATTACAGTTTAATCTGGTTCTGGCTGCACTCAGGCCAATTACCGCATCAAATTCTTCTGGCACTCCAAAGTGATTCCACGAGCTTTCCCAGACCAGTGTTGTAAGCCAATCTGTGGCCCCTGAGAAGTATGTTTGGTAGCCCCTGGAAGACTCTCTAAGATTCTTAGGCTGTGGAGAAGGTGCCAACCTGAATTAATAAAAAAAAGCATTTCTCTATCTGAGAGTTCCTTAAACGGGAGAAGTCACAGAAATAGTCCCTCTTCCTACCAGGCACCATACTTTGTCTTAAGGATATGTAGACAAAAGTGAAACCCTCCCTGACCTCAGGGAATTTACACATTCCTGCAGCCAGCTCCCTACTTTCTCTCTGGTGAGAGCTGGGTCAATTCTGTCTTTCTCCTCTCTTGGAGATTAACAGTCTGAGGAGATCCTCCCTGGCTAACTACCTTCCTAGTGGCCTCTTTCCACTCCAGTTTCCAGCTTGCCAACTATTTATAGTGCTAACCAGAAGAGTTTGGGAGTTGTTTGTTTTCTGAGTGAGCTGTTCTTTTGGTTTTAGACCTGAATGCGGCTAGGAAAAAGCACAGCCTTTGTTTTTTGTCCTTGGTGAACCACCCACATTCAGGGGGGGAAACATGCTGTCTTCAGACCGGCTCATCTTGTGTATCCCAGATGGAGGAAATGAAGGACGCTTTGTCACCCACCCAAGCGGATGGGTGAGCTCCTCCAGAGGGAGACTGGAGAGCTAGATGAAAAATCTCTCTCTGGAAAGGATCCCAAGGGGGAAGCTTGTCTAATCACTTTGGAGCCCCAGGAGAATCTGATGTGATAATTGGAAGTACTGAGAGTGGACTGCTGGAAGAAATAATAACAACCATTTGGGAGGGATTTTTTTTTTAAGTGATAGAGAAAGAGAAAAGCCAATATTTTATAGAAATGTTTCCTTCTTCCTTAAAGCATTGTCTTTCAGAGTTGCAAAGGACTAGGGGTTATCCAGTTCATCTTGTCCCTGAAATAGCATTCCATATTTTTGTTCATTTATTTAAAAATTAATCTTTCCAATTAGCAAAAATCTATATTCTTTCTTTTCCATCTTCTTCCCCAGTTAGCATTGAAAAAGAAAAAATAAACCCTTGTAACAAATATGCCATGGCCATATGGGCCATGTCCAAAACATATATCTCCATCATCCTGAGGAGGTGGGACCTCCTGGGCAACCTGTTTAAAATAAAGCTAACAAGGAGGCCTCAGATTCAGCTTAAAAACCTTCAGTAGAGAAGACATCTCACTAGGTCACTTTGGGGCAGGGTCCTAATTGTTAGGAAAGCTGAAGTCTGTCTCTTGGCATCTTGTACCCAGTGCCCCTCATTTCACCCTCTGGGGCCAAGAAGTCTGATCTCTTTGCAGATAATTGAAGACAACTGTCATGTCCCCACCAAGTCTTGCCTTCCCCCTTCCCCCTTCCCCCTTCCCTTCCCTTCACTTCCCTTCCCTTCCCTTCCCTTCCCTTCATTGCCTGATTTACATTTTTGTCAGCATCCTGGTTATCCACCTTTGGACATGTTCCACATTGTTAATATTCTTCTTCAAATATGGTACCTGGAGACTGAGTCCAGTGCTCCAGATGTGACATGCTCAGTGCAAAGGATTTCACAGAAACAAAGAGTCAGGAGTTGAACAGGGTCTCAAAAAGCCATCTAGTCTGATTCATGCAGCACCTCTATCATCTACCCATAACATGACAACCTCTTCCAGGAAGATCCTTCCTTATTGATCTTGTCAGATTATGGTGAATTTATCCCTCTGTTTCTCCCCCTCCTTCCCCCCAAAAGTGAATGCTACGCCTCTCTTTAGCATAGTGGATAGAAACCTACAATTGGAGTATCCATGACTCTGGGCAAATCAAACCTTCTTCATCTGTAAAATGGAGCTGAAATGGACTGCTAGTGGCTGCTAGGGGGTACAGTGGATAAAGGATTGGGCCTCAATTCAGTGAGACCTGAGTTCAAATGTATCCTCAGACACTTATTGGCTGTGTGACCCTGGGAAAGTCATTTAAAGTCTGTTCACCTCCATTTCCTGAACTGTAAAATGGGGGCAACAGTAGTAACTCCCTCCTGGGGTTGTGGTAAGGATCAAACAGAATAATCTTCATAAAGCCCTTAGCAGAATGCCTGGCACAAAGAAGGCACTGAATAAATGCTAAGTACTATTACAGGGCCTTTGAGACACTCATGTGAGAATGAATGTCAAGTGCTTTGCATACTTTCAAGCACTGTACAAATGCCAGTTATTATTTTAATGAATGCAGGCCACGATGATGTTAGCATTTACAGAGTAGCTTCCCTCACTCTTGCTCAGGCCTCTCCCAAACACTGATTATATTTTAACTTATAGTTGTTTCTGTGAATGCCTTCTTTCCCACATCAACAACAGCGTTTCATTTCATCTTTGTGCCTCTAGTGCCTATCATGTTTTTTGTATACAGTAGGCACATAATCTTTTTTTTAATGGAATTAACTTTTAAAAATTGTTTTCTGATAGAATGTAGGCTCTTAGATCAATGAGAGCAAGTACAATGTTTGATTTCTTCTTTGCCTTCTACATTCTTTGTATACAGTAGGCACATAATCTTTCTAAAACTGAATTGACTTTTAAAAATTGCTTTCTCTTCTGATAGAATATTGGCTCTTAGATCAATGAGAGCAAGTACAATGTTTGATTTCTTCTTTGCCTTCTACATTCTTTGTATACAGTAGGCACATAATCTTTCTAAAACTGAATTGACTTTTAAAAATTGTTTTCTCTCCTGATAGAATATTGGCTCTTAGATCAATGAGAGCAAGGACAATGCTTGATTTCATCTTTGTATCCCTAATGCATTCTACATTCTTTGTATACAATAGGAACTTAATCTTTTTTAAAACCAAATTAAATTTTTTTAATTGTTTTTCCTCCTGGTAGAATATTAGCTCTTTGGGGGTGGAGACTACTTCAACTTTCGTTTTTGTCCTCAATGCCTAACACAGTAGGTGTTTCATAAATGCTTACTTATTGAACTGAATTGTACTGAATTGGTTTGGAATTGAATTCTTATTTTGAAGTAATGGAATGCTAGGGCTTGAAGGGCCCTTTGCAATCACCAATCCTGCTACCCTTAGGCTACAATCAAGTTGCAGAGAGAGAGGTGGTGCAGTAAACAGAGCCCTGGCTTGAAGTCAAGAAGACCTAAGTTCAAGTCCACCCTGAGACATTTACTAGCAGCGACCCTGGGCAAGTCGCTAAACCTCAGTTTTTCCAACTGCAAAATGGGGGTCATAATAGCACTGACCTCCCAGGGTTGTCGGGAGAATGAAACAAGAAAATACTTATAAATGCTTGGCAAGCCCTAAAGCGCCATATGCATTGATCTGTTATTACTATCACTTTTTTGCTCATCCATAAAATGAGGAGACTCTAAGGTGTCTTCCAGCTCTGAATGTCTGATTCTGCCATTACCCTTGTGATGCCATCAGTCCTTCTGGAGAAGGACAAACAACAATGGTGTTGGATCCTAGGACTCATTCCATGTCACCCAATGCTTCACTTGGGTTAGAACCCAGGTGGCTTGACACCTGTTCTAGTGCTTATATTTATGCTTCAGGACCTGATACATTGGAGTTTGGGGAGAAAAATGCTAGATAGGGAAGAGGATGAATCTTCAAGGATTCTCTCAGTCACCTACTAAGCTCTACTAGCTGCTGAAATGAAAGGCAAGGACTGGCTGTCAGCGCAATCTCTTCACTGTCTCTCTGCTAGGTTCTGCCATTCGATCTATCAGTCAACAAACATTGATTAGATGCCTACTACATGCCAGACGCTGTGTTAAGTGATGAGAATACAGAGAAAAAGCAAAAGAAAGCCCCAGGTCTCAAGGAGCTCCCAGTCTAATGGGGGAGACAACATGCAAACATGTATGAACAAATAAGATATATCCAGGATAAATGGGAAATAAGCAGCAGAGGGAAGGTACCAGAATTAAGGGGATGATGAAAGGTTTCCTAAAGAAGGAAGGATTTGAACTGGGATTTGAGGGGAGCCAGGAGCCAGAGATGAGGAGGGGGAGCATTCCATGCATGGGGGACGACCAGGGAAATGCCTAGAATCTCGATATGGAGTTTCTCACTCCAGGAATAGTCAGGAGGCAATGGAAGAGTAAATTGGGGATGCAGTGGCTGTTTAAGGAGAAAGATGACTGTAAAGGTGGGAAGGGGCCAGATGTGAAGGGGAAGTTGTCTTCTCTACACTGATGAGCAGCTCAGACATCTTAATTAGCCCTTCCCTCAGCCCCCTGAACACTGCAGTGGATAGCTTTGATGTATTAAGTATCCTCTAATTCTCTTCTGTTGAAGGAAGCCATAGCACAATGCCTAAAACATAGTAGTACTTAATAAATGCTGATTGACTGATATTGGGGAGGGGCGATGCTATAGAGGGAGAGAAGAATAAAACAGGAATATGTCTCTTGCTGCAAGCCTGACCCTGCTGGTATTTCTTTCTCTTTCTCTTTCAGATCAGAGATGAAGAATTCAGGTAGGAACATATATATTTTTTCTTTTTATCATCTCTTCCTTCTGGAGAGCTGAGGTGCAGTGACATCTGAGGCCTCTTAATGCCCCATGAAATGTGGACATCCTAGAAAAGGCACAGAAATGGAATCACCAACCTAAGCCCTGGGCTTTAAAAATCTTATTTCCTAAGAACTCATCTCCCTTCCCACTCACATCGGTCCACTCCTCATGCCCTTCAAGTAAAGACAGATTTAAAAGCAGGCAAGGAGGGTAACTTGGTTCTATTTTTCTGCACATTGTCTGTGCCTTGTGAAGTATGGCAGACACCAAATTTAAATTATAATTAACTTATCTGATGGCCTGAACGGAATTAATCTCTGCATTGTTATATCGGGTATGGAAGTAGATTGTTTCTCTAATGAGCTGCTGAGCCTATATTCTTTATTTTGGACCCGATACATGTTTGAGTCTGACTCATTACATCTATGAAATAATGTGTCGAGTAAGTATGAAAAAGACCATTTGTTCAGGGAAGAAGATGCTTCCCCGAGCCTGGGTCCAGTCTCTGTGGAACTGGATTAAAGAGAAGGCATTTAATTAATGGGAAGCAATGTCATAGTGGGGAGAATATTTACCTGCTCCTGTGTCTTGGCTTTGTGGGACTGGGTTAAAAAGGACACAGTTGGTGCTTCAACTGGCATCATGGTGCAGTTCATATAGTCCTGGATGTGAAGTCAGAAACCTTGGTTCTATATATTACATATGTGACTTTGAGCAAATCATTAAATCTCTATGAGTTTTGGTCTCTTCTAACAAATGGGGAATTTAGGTAAAATGACTTGTAAAGCCCCATCTGTCACTAGATCTCACTGTTTCAACTTTTCCTTCCAAGTCATTTGACTTAAGGTCAGGGAGTAAGCATAAAAGGTGCTGGTTTGAACCTAAAGCGACGCGCTCTCTGGGAGCCCCAACCAGTTCCAAGACTCATAAACTGGTAAAGCTGGAAGGCACCGTCATTTCTTCAAGCATTCATCCATGAGAATAGCCAAAGGACTAGACAAGCGGCTTTTAACTTGAGGTCTGGGAACTATTTTTTAAATTAGAAATATTTTAATAACTTTCAATATAACTGGTTTCCTTTGTAATCCTAAGTATCTGGAGTATTTAAAAATATGATTTTAAGAAGGGGTCCAAAACTTCATCAGGCTGCCAAAGCGGTCCATGATTTAAAAAATGAATAAATAAAAAAGAAAATAATGCCAAAAACCCAAAAAGATGAAGAACCCCTGGACTAGAGAATCTTTGAGACCAAGAGAAGGGAAATCATTTACTTGTGGTTAATGGCAAAATCTAAAGCTGAAAGAGAAGACGAGGATGTAATAATAATAATATAGTTAAGTATCTTTGAATGGCTTTCAAATCACTTTGAACATCACATTTGCACTTCACAAGTCTGTGAGGTAGGCAGAGCATCACATTTCAGGAGGGTTGACATAAGCTGGTGAACATCCAAAGGAGGACAAATCAGGATAGTGAAGGGCCTCTCTAGTCCATGTCTCATGAGGAATAATTGAAAAGCCTGGAAATGTTTAGCCTGAAGGGAAGTCTTAGGTTCAATTCCTGACTGTGACACTTACTACATATATGACTTTGGAATAAGTTACTCCACCACTCTCTCTGTGCCTTTGTTTACTATCTATAAAATGAAGGAGTTGACTTGGTCTAAATGACTTTCAAGGACCCTTCCTGCCCTGGATCTATGATCCTGGGATTTTTCCTTCTATCCAGCGTCTGGTCTTTGACCTGATCATCTATATGAAATTCCATCTTCACGACCTCTCACCTCTCCTCTGAGAGGGAGGAGGCATGCTTCCTTTATCTCTTCTCTAGGACCTTCATTGATTTTTCCATTATTAAGAATTTAACTTCCTTTTTGTAATCTGTTTGCTTACATTGTTGTGGTCCTGTGTATGCTGTTCTCTTGGTTCTGCTTTTGGCAGTCTTCATCAGTTTGGCACAAATATTCTTCCCCTGGTTATTTCTTATTGCTAGATAATATACAATTAAATTTGCATGCCATGTTTTTTCAACCAGTCCCTAATAAGTGGATACTCTCTTTTGGTTCCAGTTTTTCAGCACCGCAAAGAATGCTGCTTTGATATTTTTGGCGGGGGAAGAATAAGTACATATTGAATTTTTTTCTGCCTTTGAGTTCCTTGGGAATATATGTTCCAGAAAAAGAGGTCATAAGGTCAAAGAATATGAATAATTTCTTCCCTGGTCTCTCATTATTTCAAAATTAACATTCAGAATGGTTGGACTAAATCACCAAAAACATCATATGTTACAGGGCCTGTCTTCCTCAGCCCCTATGACATGTACTCTTCCTGTCTTCTACAATCTTTGCCTATTTGCAGGGTATGAGGTAAAACTTTAGAATTGTTTTAATTTGTACTTTTCATACTATTAGTGATTTGGAGCATGTTTTCAAGAGTTTTTTTTTTAGTTTGAAATTCTTTTATTCATATTCTTTGGTCATTTATCATCTCTTGGGGAAATGGCTCTTAGGGTGGTACCTTTGTGTCCATTTCCTAAATATTTTAGATCTTAGATGATGACATTTGGTGATATTTGATGTAAATATTTTTTTACACTTTACTGTTTTCCTTTGATTTTTGTGTTTATTTTATTTAAGGCAAACCTTTCTATCTATCTATCTATCTATCT
>JAQQSW010019866.1:0-10962 GCA_028646575.1 Pseudocheirus occidentalis
CATGATTTTCTCGCATCATTCTCATTTCTCTTCCCAATTTTTCCTCTACTTCTCTCATTGGGTTTTCAAAGTCCTTTTTCAGTTGATGTAGGCATTCTTCAATTGTCTTGGAAGCATTTGGTGTGGGAGTTCTGATTTCTGGACTCTCTTCCTCCCATTCCATGCTTTGACCCTTTTTATCCATAAAAAAGAATTCTAGAGTTTTATTGGTGTTTTTATTTTGCTTCATCTTTCTCATATTGGCTAGTCAATTAATTGGTTGGTTTTTTTAGGTCTGTGAAACTCTGCTTCCAAGGGTGGAAGCTCTGTTCCAAATCATTGGGGTTTTCCCAACTGCCAGAGCTATTAGGGGGGTGTTGCAAGTCCCCCCAGCTTTGGCTTGCTGAAAGCACACCCCAGGACCACCACCCAATACCATGATCTGGATCCAGGCCACTCAACGCAAGAGCATTTGGCCTTGATCAATCGATTCAGCCCCCTGCGGTGTCCGCAGACCAGGAGCTCTGAAGCAGGCTGGTGGGGGCCACCGCTGCTGGTTCCAGTAGTTCCCCTCCCCCACTGCTTCCTTACCCGGGGCAGATTGGCCGAACTGCTTTATCACCCCAAATTAATTTTCGAAGTTTCAACTTTCACTAACCGTCTCTGACCGAAGCTCCCCTCAGGCAGGTGCTTTAGATTTTCTTTGAAGTAGACTCAGACTGTGGCTTGGGAGGCTCTGTTCCTCCTTGTGGCTACCCTGGGGCTTGGCCTGATAGCCTGGCCGGCTGCAGTTTTGGGCTCTGTGGTCTCTGATCCGCTATGTGCGAACTGCCCCTCTCCTGTCCCGTTCCTCACGCCTTGGCAGATGTGAAGGTGCTGGAGGCTGTAGAACCACTACAGGCTGGCTGCGGGGCTCGGCTCAGCTCAGCCCAGCTCCTTCCCACCGTCCCAGGCCTGGCCACGGTCTCGGCTTCAGGCTGTTCCAGCCTTCGCTCCAGGCGCCACGCTAAGTCCCTGCTGCCAAGCTGCCTTCAGGCAGAGGTGTGTTCTCTGTATTTTTGTGAGTCTGAGAGTCCTAGACTTTCCTAGACTTTGTCTGGGCTCATATTTTCTGGGTGTTTAGGGTGGCGGTGTGGGAGCTGCGGGACCATGCTGCTTCTATGCCGCCATCTTGGCTCCGCCCCCCCCTTTTGTATGGTTTTTCAATGCTTCGCTGATGCTATTTTCTTTGCATACATTACCATTATTATCCACCAATACCTTGTGAATCCCCCACAGAGCCTTCCCTTGCAATGTTTACTTAAGCAAAACAAGTCAACATACTGAGTATGTCTATAACCTTAAGTCTCCCTCTGAACCTCTCTTCAATCACATTTTTGCCAAGAGGTGGGAACCATGCTTCATTGGCCTTCAGAAGCTATAACCAATCTCTATATAGATCAGAGACTGGAGGTGTTTTGTTTTCCTCTGTATTATTGTCACCATCCTGAATCCAATTCATAAGCATCAATGACTTAGCTTTACTGGTCCTCAGCAGACCCACAAAGATCAAATTTTTACCAAGTTCAAAGCCCACTACCTCTGCAACTTGGTAGTACCAACCAGACCTCTTGTTCTACTGTCACAGCTTTCAAAATCCCAGGTTCAAGTATCAGAGGAGGAACGGACTGGAGATTAGACTGAGAAAAGAAATCTAAGTATAGGCATAATCTACTAGTTGTCAGAAAGCCTAGGGAACTGAAAAGAATACTAGATTTGTGGAGGACCTAGGTTCAAATCCTGGTTCTTTTATTTACCACCTGTGTGATCCTGAACAAATGAATCAAGTCATATGGGCCTCAATTTCCTCACTGGGATTTCTATCATATGGTTTTCCCACACTGACCAACGAAGAAAAGTATTCAAGATCTCTAGGGAAGTTATGTTGTTCAATGTAAACTAACAGATTGATTGGAATTTTGGTTTATAAATCAGTCTCGTGAGTTTGGTTAGCATAAATAAAATCTACTGAGGGTCTGATAACCTCTGAGTCCAATCGTTCCTGAGTGAACTTATTAGTTAATGATTTTCTAAATAGAGTAACTGAACCTACAAAGTAAAAAACTAAGTTATTATCAGCTAGGTGGTGCAGAGGATAAAACACTGGGCTTGGAATCAGGAAAACTCATCTTTATAGTTTCAAATCTTGTCTTAGACACTTACTAGTTGACCAAGTCACTTAACTGTGTTGGACTGAGTTCCTCATCTGCAAAATGAGCTGCAGAAGGAAATAGCAAAACCACTCTTTTTCTTTGCCAAGAAAACCCCAAATGGATCAGGAAGAGCGGGACACAACTGAAATAACTGAATAACAACAACTTTCTGGAATGCTCTTTGGTTATACTGAAACAATAATATGCCCCAAGGGGAATATGGACACCTAGTAATGACAAGAACACGATACATTCAGACTGAAGAGAAGACTTTTTTAAGGACTAGAGTCTTCTTCCTTGGAAATTGTATAGCTGACTATTCTTAGTATATTGACATGCGATTAAGTTTTTAGGTGAATATCTAGGAATAGAAAGTCCGAGCGAACACTTAAATGTTTTTTGTACAACCATTTTGGAAAGCCATTTGAAAATATGTAAATAAAATGATGCCCTCTGAACCTGAGACTTCATTAATGGGCTTATATTATACCACAAGGAAGTTATTGATAAAAAGAAAGCCTCCATATATATCAAAATATTTCTAGCAGAACTTTCTTGCAATAGCTAAGAACTGTAAACAAAGTAGATGCTCATCAACTCAGGAACAGCTAAATAAATTGTACTATATGAATATAATATGCTGTAAGGCATAATATCTGTGATAAACATGTGACCCAATGCAGACTGAAGTCAGTATAGCCAAGAAAACAATATCCATAATGATTTACAACAATGTAAATAGAATCACATGTAAAAAATTCAAAATGAATCTTGTGAAATCATAAAGACCAAGCATGATTCTATTGAAGAAAAGTGAGAAGAGTGTTCTAACCCAACCTTTTGTGGAGGTGAGAGAAACACAGGTATTAAATATTAGGAATGTTTTCAGATTTTTTCCATTACATTGATTGGGTGTGTTGATTTTTTCCTCTTCATTGTCTTTCTTTTCTTTAAAAAATATAATTTGTTATGTGTGATGGCTCTCTAGGAAGGGAAGGATTTTGGGGAAAACTATGATAGAGTAGGGGACATAACAAGGTCAGACCTGTACTTTAGGAAGATCAGTTTGGCAGCTATGTGGAAGTGGACACGAGGCAGAGAGACCAACATCTGAAAGATTACTGCAATAATAGGTGCAAGATGATAAGTCTGTACCACAGTAGTTGCAATATGAGTGGAAAGAAGATTAATACAAGAAACAGCACAATCTGGCAAAAAAAAAATGGATGTATGAGCTGGGAGTGAATGAAGATGATACTGGTGTTCACCATGGTTAGGTGCCTAGGTAGTAACAAGAGGAATAGAGAAGCTGAGAAAAAGGGAAAGTTTGGAAGGAAAGAAAATAAGTTCAATTTGGACATGTAAGTCTGAAATATCTTTTAAACATCCAATTTGAGACATCTAATAGGCTACTGAAAATGTGAAACCAGACGTCAAGAACAGACCCTAGAAAAGGCATGTGGACTGATTTGTCCTATATTCTCAGAAATATTTTCCTAAAATTTGGAGCTTTCATTTCCTTCAAGTAAACCTTCTCCTTTTTCAGAACTTCAATCATCTCCATCATTATCATCATTCATCACAGAACTTCTATATTCTGTGTTTCTTCTCTACTTGATGAAATCATGTTACCTATATCTTGAGAGAAATAATGGACTCAAAGATGCAGAAACAGACATACATTTTCAGACTTGGCCAATGAAGGTTATCATCATCAAGGGGAAAGTAAATTCTAAGAGCTAATAGTAAGGTGAACAAATTTTCACTTCACAATTTTTACAATAACTTTGCTTCCTAGATAACTGAATTTTTCAAATATGTTAGTCAGTACAACTGCTATTACATATGTGACTATTAAAAATTACATACAGCTTATTGTTATCAGAAGCACAGACCATATCAAGGTTTTTATTCATACAGAAATCTGCCTGTGGAAGTGTATATTGGTGATAAAGTTAGACTGAAACACCTATAAGAAGGGCAGTAATGTTCAGTGGGTAGAAAACTGACTTTGAAGACAGGAAGACCTTTATATCTTGCTCTAAGACTTCAAGTGCTCCAGGAAACTTTCTAAGACACTAAGCTGTAGAGAAGGTACCAACCTTCCCTGATACACAAAGCTCTCTCCCAGGAAATTAACCTATACCAGGATTAGGGAACTTGTGACCTCAATGTCATATATAGCCCTCTAAGCCCTCAAGTGTGGCCTTTTGACTGAATTCAAATTTCACTGAACTAGGATTCAGTCAAAAGGCTGCTCTTGACAACCTAGAGGGTCACATGTGGCCTCAAGGTCACAAGCTCCCCAGCCCTGCTCTACACCCATGAAATTACAGTTCCTATGACATGTAGAACCAATAAACTATGGGGAAAAAATTCTGGTACCTCTAAATAAATCATGCTAGTATGATATCTTAATCAAATGCTATCTCTTCAGCTCTCCCCAAAAGCTAAGAACTAAGAAAAAGACCAAAGCTTTGTTGATAGAATATAACACTTTCAAGAGAAGAAAGAGTGAAGTGTGGTTAATTAAGGTAACTAAAACATTTCAGGGGAGGTGGGTTAGGGATAAAAAGAAATACTGATGAAAGTGCCTAAAGAGGCAGTTGAGAAATGACTCTCCCTGAATTTTCAACACTTTCCTAAGGTGTTTTTATTTTTGTTTTTGTTTTTTTTTTCCTTGTGGCAACTACTATATCACTAGAACTACAATGTCTTCTATACGCTCAACAAAACCAGGAAAATATAAAAGACAAATAGGTAAGAACTATCCCCTTAAAGGTTCTGAAAAACTAACATAATATACATCACTGAGCTTTGTTAAGAAAAATGCCTTTGAGGACTCTTCCTAAGATGAGAGAAGTTTTATGGCTGTTAGGTTTTTGTAATGTTCCATATTGGGCTGTTTTCAGTCCTAGGTTTCTCTATGCCTAATGACAAGGAAGTGACTCTCTCTCTCTCTCTGTCTCTGTCTCTCTGTCTCTGTCTCTGTCTCTGTCTCTCTCTCTCTCTCTCTCTCTCTCTCCCTCCCCACATACACACACAAATATACACTAATACATATGTATATAAATACATATATAACCCCACACACATATATTTATATAAATACACATAAAACAACTTTATAGCATCATTTTTTGCAATAGCAAAAAACTAGAAGCAAAGTGGATTTCTATCAATTGAGAAGTGACTAAAAAAGTTGAGAAGTTGTGGTGTTCAAATATAATGAACTATTACTGTACTGCAATAAAAACATAAATATGATGAATACAGAGAAGCATGTAAAGACTTGGATGAACTGATGCAAAGTGAAGTAACCATCCAGGAAAACAACATACACAATGAAGTTAACAATGAAAAAACAAAAAGAACAAAGAAAAAATAAAAACATCAAAACAATCAAAAATTAATACTTCAAAATAAACTCATTCCCAAAAATGAAATATAAGACAGCAACCCTTCACATTTAGTGCAGAAGTGCAGAGATGGGGGAGGGGGATATAGCATTCTATAGATGTGAAGCACTATATATGAGGAAGACTTTTTCCAATATGTTTGTTTAGTCTTGCTGACCAGTTTTTCCCTCCTTTTTATGTGTTCTTATGAGAGACTGTTCTCTAATGGGGAAAGGGATACATTGTGAAACGCAGAAGAAAACTTTAAAAAGGAAGTTATCAATAAAATTTTATTTTAAGTAAAATGTTCATCACTAAAAAGGAGAGAGAGAGAGGCCCTGTGCTGAGTGTGGCCCCATATATATTTTATTCTGCACCCTCTGGTCCTGGAAAAAGGAATAAGAGAAGTCAGCTGGTCTGTGTTCTCATATTCTAGGTAGCATGCAGGTGCATCAAACACAATACAAATGCAGCACATAACGTTCAAACTCTCTTTTATAGCAAGTTTTGGTTTGTGTTTTTCTTTTCAAAGAATTTTTCTAGCTTTTATCTTTCTGTTTATGTTTATTTAATAGAAGCTGTGCATTACAAGGGAAGAAAGATTTTTAAATCAATGGGAAAAATTATTCCAATCCACTTAACCTGGGCAGATACTCAATATATGTTTATTGTTGTTCAGTCATGTCTAACTTTTCATGACCCCATGGGCCATAACACACCAGGCTCTTCTATCCTCTGCTACCTCACGAAGTCTGTACAAGTTCATATTTGTTGTTTCCCTGACACTATTTATCCATCTCATCCTTGGCCATCCCCTTCTCTTTTTGCCTTCAATCTTTCCCAACATCAAGGTCTTTTCCAATGAGTTCCATTTTCTCATTATGTAATCAAAGTACATAAACTTCAGCTTTAGTATTTGACCTTCCATTGAATAACCTGAATCAATTTATTTAAGTGTTTGCTAATTTGTTGTCCTTGCTGTCCAAGGGCCTCTCAAAAATCCTCTCCAGCACCACAATTCTTAAGCATCGATTCTGCGGCACTCAGCTTTCCTTATAGTCCAATTCTCACATCGCTACTGGAAGAACCATATCTTTGACTATACAGACTTTTGTTGGCAAGGTGGTGCTTCTGCTTTTTAGTAAGCTGTCCAGATTTTCCATAGCTTTCCTCTCAAGGAGTAAGCCATCTTTAGTCACCATCTGCAGTGATCTTTGAGCCCAAGAATATGAAATCTGACACTGCTTCCATTTCTTCTTCCTCTATTTGCCAGGAAGTGGGGGGACCTGTTGCCAAGATCTTAAGTTTGTTTTTGTGGGTTGTTTTTTTTTTTTCATGTTAAGCTTCAAGCCAGCTTTTACACTCTCCTCTTTCACTCTCATCAAGAGGCTTCTTAATTTTTCCTTACTTTCTGCCATCAAAGTGGTATCATCTGCATATCTGAAATTGTTGATATTTCTCCCAGCAATCTTAATTCGAGGATTTGATTCATATTAGATGAGTCTAAAACAAGTATAAGCTTATATCTCTGTAGGGAAAATGTTAGTACTTTAATCATGTATTGTCTTATGACCTTTCTTCTACTACAGGCATGAAATGTTTTTTGTCCCATTTTTATCTTTCCTCATTTGTGAGGACTGTGATATAAAAATACAAAATGTTGATTTATTTTAATTTCTTCAAACGAAATCAGAATCTCCTTGAGAGGACAGAGATTTTATCTTTATCTTCTCTGCAGCCCTTTATCTTATTCTGTCATCTATTATATTAGCTATCCCTCCCATAACAACAAAGTTGATAAACAGGCTACCTATAACTTCATCTAAGTCATTGTTTAAAAAAAAAAATTAAACAGAGCAAAGTTGCATTAATGTGGTTCTGAATATTGTGGAACAGAAACACAACCACATTCACATCTCATCTAAGGACAAGAACTGTCAATAATGTAAAACCATCAATGGAATATTCACACAAAAAATTAGGGCATTTGTACCACCTTCCCATTGCCACTCAGATTAGTCTTGCTCTAATTCTGGGAATTGAAACCATACACATAAAAAGCTGATTTAGAGCTACCCAAATGTTTAAGGTCTGTGTTGCTGAGAATAAAGCAGACAAAGGGATTTGGCAATCTTTCACAAAGACAGGCATCTAACAAATGTAGAACCCAGGCACTTCTGAATGGACCAATCATGTACAAGTTATATGTACAAGTTACATGTACAATAAGGAAAAACACAGTGGCTGCACTTATGGTATTAGGGACAGTAGAGATTTCAGCTATTTCTATAACAACTGTAATAACAACGATAGATAATATTTATATAACAGTTTAAAGTTTGCAAAATGCTTTACATATCTTATCTCATTTGATTCTCCTAACAATTCTTTAAAGCAGGTGCTATTATTATCTTCATTTTAGTCACATCAGGATCACACAACTACTAAGCTTCTGAGAAAGGTTTGAATTCTGACCTTCCTTACTTTAAGTCCACTGCTTTATGTATTATGGCATGAAGACGCCTTTCCATCCCCCCTTTCCTAAAGGAAAAAGCCTAATCCAATCAAGGGGGCCAAGAAAAGATTGCCCAAAGTACTTCAGGCAGCACAGCACAGAAGAAAGAACACTAGCTCTGTAACTGGAGCATGTGGCTGTGAATTCTGTCTCTAATGATAACTACATGACGGTGGACACGTATTTCATCTACATGGGACTCTAAAGGCCTTTTCAGTTCTACATCAGTGACAAATGAACCTATCAGAAATCTTCCTCCAAGTTGACATGGAACAATATTCTTGTGTGAATGACTGGCTCCAGTCATTCAAGCAAATCTAAATATAAATAAAGAATAATTGGTTTGTATTTCTCCATCTCCATCTCATCCATAGGCATACCATAAAAGACTTGTCAAATGTAATGCTAAAATCCAAGTAGTAGGGCATATCTAAGAGATTCCTCTGATCCACTAATCTCTAAACACTGTCAAAAAAAAAAAAGATTGAGTCTGAAATGTTCTGTTTGGCATTTAGAGCCTGTTTCCTTTCCTCTAAATAACTGCATAACACTCTTTTAATACATTCTAGGATTTTACTCCCAAGCAAATACTTTGGTTATAGTTTAAAGAAGCTACCCTTGCCTTTTTGTGAAAACTAGGAGATTTGCTTGCCTCTCTATTTCACCACAATTTTTCAAAGTTCACCAAAAGGAGCTCAGAAATGATACTGATCAATTCACTCAGTATGCTGAAATATAGCTTGTCTTACCCCAGTGACTAACTCATTTAGAAAAGCTAGGTATTCTCAATAAAGTGAAATTTTAAAAGACTTAATTTTTTAACATAAAATTGTAGAAATGTAAAAAATTAAATTGTAGGAATGTATCTCAGAGTCCGGTTCTATTTTAGGAAAGGATAGGCACGCCTCTTATGATCTCTTCCACTCTTAAACATTCCACAAAGCATGGATGGAAACACAGAGACCTTCCTCAAAATAAGGAAAAATATTCCCAGACATTTTCTTTCATCACTCACTCCCCCTGACAACTCCTACCTTCACGTATAATACAGAAAGAAAAAGAAAGCAGAAATCCAAAAGAAAATCATGTTTTATGCTCACTAGAGGAGAAAGGTTGTTTAAGAAACCCAAAGTTGCTTAAAAACCTCTACCTTGGGGGCGGCTAGGTGGCACAGTGAGTAGAGCACCAGCCCTGGAGTCAGGAGGACCTGAGTTCAAATCCAGCCTCAGACACTTAACACAAAAACTAACCCTGTGACCTTGGGCAAGTCACTTAACCCCAATTGCCCTTCAAAAAAAAAGTAAAAACCTCTACCTTAACTTGTACAAATTGATGCAAAGTAAAATAGGAAAAATGAACCAGGAAAACAGGGAGAGAATAGACTTGGGGGGTTTTAGGGGCCCTGATAGCACATGTATAATATGTATCAAACTGCCCACCATTTTTGGAAGGAAGAAGGGAGGGAGAAAAAAATTTGGAACTCAAAAAATTTATAAAAATGAATGCTAAAAATTGCTTTGACATGTAATTGATGAAAAAAATACTATAAAAAAGGATACCAAAAACCTTCTACCTTAGTTCTCTAATTAGTAAAAGATTCTTCAATCCCAAAAGAAAGACTCAAAGGAAAGTCCACATGTGGCATAGTATACAGAGTAAAGGACTTGGAGCTAAAGACACCCAAGTGTGAATCCTTCCTAGGATACTTACTAGCTCAGTAACCTTGGGCAAGTCACTTTAAAATATTCTTTGCTACAGTTCTTTTATCTGGAAAATGGGGATACCAATACTAGCACATGCCTTGCAGTGCTGATTTGAGGCTTAATCAGTCAACCAACAAGTGTTTGGGAAGCATTTACTATGTTTCAGACACTGTACTAAAGACTAGAAAACTAAGAAAGGGGGAAACGGTCTTTATGGAGCTGACCCCCATCTTCTCTGAAAGGGAGTGAGAGCAGGAAGGCATGTTGAGGTGTAAGTCTGTAGAGGGAGGGCCGGCAAAGAAGATGGAGGCTACAGAAACATAAAGGCAACGACTTAGTGGATACCAGCACACAAGCCTAGGGATGGACTGTGCTTTTCTACCAAAGCACAGGGGCTGGTGTCGGGGCTCTGAGTAGGCCTGTTAAAGAGATTAGGAATTATTTTTCTCAGCTATTAATTCATCAGGTTCTTACCTTATTAGATTTCTTAATGTTTTTTCCTGAAGAGAGAACTGCAGTGATTTTATCTCTTGAGCATAATTCCTAGTTTGAAGAGAGGACTAGAGTAAACATATGTATATGTATGTATATGTTTATATGTGTATGTGTATACGTGTGTGTAGATAATACTTTAAGGTTTGCAAAGTTCTTTACAAATATTATGTCATTTGATTCTCAAAACAATTATAGGAAGTAGGTACAATTATTTCCCCCATTTTACACGTAAGAAAACTGAGACAAACCAAGGTTAGCTGAGCTGCCCAGGGTCAGATAACTAGCAAGTGTTTGAAGTCAGTTTTGAACTCAGATCTTCCTGATTTCAGGTCCAGCATTCTATTCAAGGTGTCACTTAGCTGCATCTCTGAAGATTTGCTGAAGGATGTTTGGCCTGGAGAGGAAAGTCTGGGGGAGGAAAGGGAGGGGAGGGGAATATAAAGTTTATCTACAAGTACTTGAAAGGATGTGATCTAGAAAAGGGAGGGAACACACTTGGGTTTTGTTTGGTTTGGGGTTTGGTTTTTTTTTTGGACCCTTAGGGAAGAAGCAGGAAAAGTAAATAGATGTGGCAATAAAGTCAAATTTTAGTTTGATTCACACACACACATACTCTCTCTCTCTCTCTCTCTCTCTCTCTCTCTCTCTCTCTCTCTCTCTCTCTCTCTCTCTCTCTCTCT
>JAQQSW010019867.1:0-10962 GCA_028646575.1 Pseudocheirus occidentalis
ATTCATGTTGTGGAAAGCTAACTATATTTCCCTCCATCCTATTCCACCCCCTACTTATTTTATTTTCTCTTTTGACCCTGTTCCTTTCCAAAAAAGTGTTTTCTTCTGACTACCCCCTCCCTGAATCTGTCTTCCCTTCTATCATGTTTCCCCTTTACTCCATCTACCCTCACTTTCCTGTAGGGTAAGATACCTAATTGAGAGTGTTTGTTATTCCCTCCATAAGTCAAATCTGATGAGAATAAGGTTCACTCATTCACTCTCACCTCCCCCCTCTTTCCCTCCATTGTGAAATCTTGTTCTTGCTTCTTTTATGTGAGGTAATTTGCCCCCATTCTATCTCTCCCTTTCTCCTTCTTCCAATATATTCCTTTCTCATCCCTTAATTTTATTTTGTTAGATATCATCTCTTCATATTCAATTCACCCTGTGCCATCTGCCTACCTACCTGCCTACCTACCTACCTATCTATCTATCTATCTATCTATCTATCTATCCATCTATCTACCTCCCTTCCTCCCTCCCTCCCTACCTACCTATTTACCTATCTACCTACCTATTTCCTTCAACTACCCTAATACTGAGATGGTTCTCATGAGTTACAAATAGCATCTTTCCATGTAGGAAGGTAAACACTTCAATGTTAAAAAGTACCTCATTATTTCTCTTTTCTGTTTACCTTTACATGCTTTTCTTGATTCTTGTATTTAAAAGTCAAATTTTCTATTCAGCTGTAGTCAGTCTTTTCAGCAAAAATGCTTGAAAGTCCTCTATTTCATTGAATATCCATATTTTCCTTCTGAAATATTATACTCAGTTTTGTTGGGTAGATGATTCTTGCTTTTAATCCTAGCTCATCTGACCTCCATAATATCATATTCCAAATCCTTCAATCCCTTAATATAGAAGTTTCTAGGTCTTGTGTTATCCTGACTGTGTTTCCACAATACTCAAATTGCTTCTTCCTGACTGCTGGCATTATTTTCTCCTTGACCTGGGAACTCTGGAATTTGGCTACAATATTCCTAGGAGTTTTTCTTTTGGGATTTCTTTTAGGAGGAAATTGGTGGATTCTTTCCATCTCTATTTTACCCTCTGATTCTAGAACAGTGATTTTCAACCTTCCTAATGCCAAGGCCTTTTAATACCCATATGTGGGTGTATCTGCATGTGAGTGCACCTGCCTGGATACTGATAGAGGAGCTGTGTCTCTATTCCAAAGACCATCAAAAACATGTGTTTTCTGAAGGTCTTAGGCAACCACTGTGACCCCTGTGAAAGGGTTGTTCAACCCCCAAAGGGGTCATAACCCACAGGTTGAGAATTGCTGTTCAGGGTACTTTTCTTTGATAATTTCTTGAAAGATTATGTCTAGGTTCTTTTTTAAAAAAATTTGACTTTCATGTAGTCCAATAATTTTAAAATTCTCTCTCCTGGATCTATTTTCCATGTCAGTGGTTTTTCCAATGAGATATTTCACATTGTCTTCTTTTTTCATTCTTTTGGTACAGTTTTATAATTTCTTGATTCCTCATAGGGTCATTAGCTTCCACTTACTCCATTCTAATTTTTATCTTATTTTTTTGCTTTATTTGGGGGGGAAGGCAGGACAATTGTGGTTAAGTGACTTGCCCGAGGTCGCACATCTATTTAATGTCAATGTCAGAGGCCAGAATTTGACTCAGGTCCTCCTGAACCCAAGGCTGGTGTTCTATTCACTTAGCCACCTACCCACCCCTACATTCTAATTTTTAAGGAATTATTTTCTTCAGTGAGTTTTTTAACCTCTTTTTCAATTTGGCCAGTTTTGCTTTTTAAGGCATTCTTCTCCTTATTCTCTTTTCCTACCTCTTTTGCCATTTAGGTTACTCTATTTTAAGGTGTTATTTTCTACAGTATGTTTGGGGGGTATCCTTTAGCAGTCTTTTGACCCATTTTTCATGATGTTCTCGCATCACTCTCTTTTCCCTTCCCAATTTTCCTCTCCTTCTCTCACTTGATTTTCAACATCCTTTTTGAGTTCTAAGACCTGTGACCAATTCATATTTTTCTTGGAAGCTTTTGATGCAGGTGCTTTGACTTTGTTGTCTTCTTCCAGTTGTATGTTTTGATCTTCTTTCTCATCAAAGTTAGATTCTATAGTCTGAGGGTTTTTTACACTGTTTGCTCATCTTCCACCCAAATATTTGACTTTCTGACTCTTCATCAAGGTAGGACTCTGCTTCCAGGGGAGGTGGAGGTAAGGATTGGTGTGGGTGTATTATCTCAGGCTTCTGGGGTTTTGTATCAGCTGCTGGATCCCTCACTGTCTGTAGGCACAGAGCACCAAAAGCAGCTGCTGCCACTTCCACCACCCTGGGCCTGGGGCCAGACTCTTTCACCCTGGGCTCCTCTTTCACTCAGGTCCCACAGAGTTCACTCACTTTCATGCTGTTCTTGGTGTTAGTGGATTAAGAAGTCCAGAAATCACCACAGCTACCAGCTCTTTGGTCCCCTGAGGTCTGCTCCAATCTCATTATGCCCAGTGCAGCTCATGCTGGACTGTGCTCCATTCCCAGTCCAGTATGATACACCCTTCCTTTTGGTCTTCCAGGCTATTGGTCTGGAGACCTGTTTCACTCTGTCATTTTGTGGATTCTGCAGCTCTAGAATTTGTTTAGGGTATTTTACAGGTATTTAAAGGAGTTTGGGGGTGAGCTCAAGCAAGTCTCTTCTTTTAATCCACCATCTTGACTCTGCCTACCGAGAACATGTTCTTTTTAAAAGGGCACACCCAGGTGGTGGAAAGCACAGTTCATATTTTGCGTCCATGGTAGATGAACTGCCCATCTCCTTCCCTTCCTCCCTCCCTGCCTGCCTCTTGATCTTACTAACTGGATGACTTATCCTCTCCTTCTCTGACTTCTTCCCTCACTTTTACCTTCCATAGATCTTTTGCTCCTAAACTCCCTTGATGGTCCTTGGCCTCTGGTAGAAACCAGAGGATTGCATGAACTTGGAGCTTAGAGTTCCAGAGGATACTGAACTGCTCCAATGCATCTTTCTTAGCTTAGCTTTCCTGTCTCACTTGCTGGTAAGTTAGGTTCAGTCTTTTGGTTTGGTCCTCCACTGGATAGGTGTATAGTGACATTTCCATCGTCTTCTTCTAGAGCAGATGTTAGTGTTGCTCCAGTTTGTAGGTGACTGACAAGGAGGAGCAGAGAACCTGAATCAAGAAGGTGATGGTGTTGACAAGAAGGTGAATGTGGTGAGAATCCTTCACCAGTACCAAATCCAGAAGGAGATCATGGTGAATGTATTAGCTTCTTCAAGGGCTTCTCCAATACAAGAATGTTAAAATTAACTATATAATTTGGGGAAGGCCAACCCAGAGAGCACTATTTATATTTTTCCTGCTTAATTATGGACATTTTTCTCATCCTCTATTTGTCTGGTGTGCAGCAAGTGAAAACATTCCTGTTGAAAGACATGACAGAAAAGATTTAGTCATGTGTTTAAGTGATGAAATATCCACACATTCAAGGATTGACAGACATGAACCTTTCAAAATAGGACTTCAATAATCTCCACAAGTAAAAAGTACAGCAAGTCAAGTATTAGCAAGCCAACAAACCACAAATAGAGGAGGAAAACTGTAGACATCTTTGATAAATAGCAATTGAATTCTGTCTTGGAAGGTCACAAAGAACAAAGTGTGCCAACACAGAAAATTAGATCTTTATTGGAGCTATGATCAGGGAGAAAATTGCTGCAATTAAAGCTAAAATTATGGCCAAGAGAAGGTCTACTATTAAAACTGATCTGGAGGATGACATAACTGCACTTATGCAGGCAAGATTTGTTGACGAATTTGTCAAGAACTTCACAAGTAAAAACAATCACACATTAATCTTCTTCTAAGACCTGATTTCATACTTCATGCTTTGACAGGCTTCTGTCATCATTAAAAGGAAAATAATTTTTCTTTTTCCTTAGAACTGTTCTTTTTAATACAAAATATTAGGCTTCTAGTCTGTAATGCACATTGCATATTTTGGTAGTAATAATTTTTTCCATGAGTTAAATTTGCTTCACTTGGACAATTGTGCTTCTCCATAGAAGAAAAATGCAGGTTGTATGTGTGTGTGTGTGTGTGTGTGTGTGTGTGTGTGTGTGTGTAGATGTAGTGAAGCTTTAAGCCACTTTGCTTCTGATTTTTCATTGCTCCATTGTTTTCAATTTTGTGCATGCTATGCTTTGAACGATATTAAATTTCAGTCCTCAAATTTGCAAGACCAAACAAAATAAATGAGTATTTTCTGTGAATCCAACCACCAACTTATATGTGTACTCTGGATTCTGTTAGTCTTTGTCTTCAGAGGGTTGACAAAAAATCCCGAACCATCCTGGGACTGTAACTGAATTATTCAGTTTCAGAAATCTTGGATCCTTTGTCCTTGTCCCCTTCACAGTATCACAGCCATTTTACTCAAGGCTAAGACTGAGGCCTTCTCCCAGCAGTGGGTGGCCTCTTTTTGTCTGTGATACTGGTCTTTTGTCTGCCTCTAATGTCTTCGCTAAGTGCTGTAAAATCTCCAGTGCAGGAATTCTCCTTCTTGAACTGGTAAAGAATGGTGAGTAACTAAGTAATTACTTTGAGGTAACTAAAACCACTGAAAGCCCATGCCCTCAGAAACATTCTCTTGGAGAAGCCTAACTTTACAATGTTCATAAATGTCTTCTCATTTTAGGAAAATGGAGGAGGGGGGCAAGTGACTGGGGAGTGGTTGTGAACCTAGCAACTGTCAAGTGGACAGCTGCACTGTTCAAAGGACTTGGGGCACAAGGAGCCAAATAGGTAGCACTGACAAGGGCAGACCAACAGCCAAGAGCACATTTACACTGAGTTCAAATATGCTTTGGGGTTCTACCATACTCCTGGGGCTTTGTGGAAGCAGTGAGGCTTTATCACTGCAAGCAGTAAGGCAATAGCTCAAGTCTCACTTATTGACCAATTCCTGCAAGCTATTTTGCTTATAGGAAGAGTTACAGGAGGAAGTAAACAGTAAAACTATACAAGTGAGTGACCTCAACTTTCCTTTATCAGAACTAAATAAATCTAACTATAAATGAGCAATAAATAAGTTTAAAATGTGGGTAGAATTTGAGAATAGTTTAATATGACAGACATTTGGAGAAAATTGGATGGGAATAGAAAGGAATATACCTTTTCTCAGTGGTATATGGTACCTTCATAAAAATTGACTGTGTATTGGGGTATAAACATCTCACACCCAAATATAGAAAAGCAGAAATATTGAATACATCCTTTTCAGATCACAAGGCAATTAAATATAATTTCAAGAAAAGACCTTGGAAACATAGATTAGGTATTAATTGGAAAGTATTATTAACTATACAAAAAATTTACTTCTAATTTCCATCAATAAGGATGCAGGGAAGAAAATTAATCATTAAGTGGAGAGAAAAAAGTTCATTGTCCTCTTGGTTTCACTTTTTCAACTCCTTTTAGTTTTGGAAATAAACTTTGCACTCCCTGGTTTCCTTGAGAATGACCACATCTAGGTCAGCAGTATCTGAACTCCTATGTCTACATGTAAATCCCATAATGCTTGGAGACAGAACTTGTGTCCCTTCCAAATCCAAGGACCAAGTTTGTGGAGAAATTATCCTGTCACCTGTGCTGCCCTGACCATGGTGCCATAAATGATGGAGAGTGAAGAGCCACAGGTCTGGCCAACTGCAGGCACTATCAGTATCACTTCACTTTCTGACCTTGTCAGTCCTCATGGACTTCTTCCTACTTCAAAATCTGCTATTCCTGGAATTGGCTCCCTCAGACTGCCAGATGTATCTCCTACCACCCTCCCTCAGATTGACTGCAGGGCCTCTACTGAGGCACACACAAGTCTGTACAGCCGAAGAGGAGTCTCTAAGGACTCCAGACCTCCTTTTTCCCCTGGGATGAGAAAAGGGAAGAGCTTCTCAAAAAAACTTTCCTATTTTCATTTTTTGCTTGGACTCAGAAATGTGGGTGCAGACTTCAGGCAAGGTTGGTCCCCAGAGCCCCTCCATGCAAAAAAGCTGTCTGTGAGGCCCGAAGGCTAATTTTGTGGGTTCCTGGCCATCCCTGATAACAAGATCACTGAGAAGCACATTTAAAACATCCAGGTTTTCCTTATCCTTGACATGGACCTGATTCACATTCTCTTGTGTTCTCTCTGGTGTCAGGGACAGACATGATTTGGAGCAGAGACTACAGAGTTTTCTTTTAATGCCATAGAGCATTGATTAAAACAGCCACTATCTACTGAGCCCTAGCTGTTCCTCAACTCCTCATGGCCTCACGACCTCACAATTTGCTTATTATTCAGGATCCCTTATAATAATGCTTCCATTTCTTTTCAGATCACTGCTCCTGCATCTGTTTTTCTCTGCATTCATTGCAGACATGCTCCCTTGCTTCCAACAGATCAGGCATGACTTCTGCAGAGATGGGGACCTGATATTTGGGGGATTTTTTTCCTTGCATTCAGTTGAAATGAATAGTTTGACAGGCTTGGAACATGCTCAAAAAGCTTGTAATAACTTTCAGTAAGTGCTATATTGCCATACTTTAAAGAGTTGCTTTTTGTCCTGGTGATTCTGAAATGTGCTGACAAAGTCCATGGGAATCATTACAATCTATCCCCACAGATTTTTCTTTGACATTCATTCATTTTATTTTCAGTTTTTTCAGTATTGTGTGTGTGTGTGTGTGTGTGTGTGTGTGTGTAAGAGAGAGGGAGACAGGGACAGACACAGAGTCAGAGACACAGAAATAGAGACAAAAAGAGAGGCAGGAGAGAAAGAAACACATATAGAGACACAGAGACGGGGAAACAGACAGAAACAGAAGCGGAGATACAGAGAAACAGACAGAGATAAAGACAGAAAAGAAGGAAAAGGGAGAAACATTGACTGAGAGAGAGACAAAAACATATAGGAGAAGGTTCCTTTCTCTTTTGGCATTCCTCATCTCTGTAGCAGTAGGTTATGGGATGAGGTAAATTATAAGGCTCTGCCCATATTTCTCAGAAGAGGCTACTTTGTAACTTCTCAGGTCTGAATCATCCTGTCAGTGTTGAAATCAGCAGATTATAGGATTTGATCCCTGTGACCATAGGTAAAGGGTGATAGATACTGTGAAATGACATTATCCTTCTCTGCTCTTAGGGAATATCCCTCCTTTTTGTTTATCTCCATTTGGAACGATTATTGACATAGGCACTAATGTTTAAGGGTGACACCAAGTGAAACAAGAAACCCTAAAAAATAACCTCTAGGCTTGGAATTCCAGTCAGTTTCACCTAGCTGACTCTAAAGGCCATTACTATTACTGTCTAAGCTATTATACTGAAAAGAAAGTTGACTCACAGAGAAAATCTGTCATTTAATTGTGATCTGATTGCAAGCCATTTCCAGGTATAATATATAGTATATAATGAAGAAGAAAAAAAAGTAAAGGTACTTATGTGGGAATCACAAATGATTATATCTGAGATTTCTTTGTACAAGGAGAGATAAGGATTGAGAACTCAGTTCTCATGTATGTATATGTATTAGTAACATTAAATAATATTGTTTCCTTAGGCAAGAACGGTACTGATAATGATAAAGTAGTTCAGGAAAATCATGGAAAGGGACTGGTACTGAGGTGAGACCCAAACACTGGGAAGTGAATATCGCTGCTCATTTCATATTGCAATCAAGGTGAGTTGAAAGGTAAAATTATTTTTAATTGCTTTGTTTATTTACTTTTAGTTTACAAGATTCAGTTCCACAATCCCTTGAGTTTCAAATTTTCTCCTTTCCCTCTTCCCTCCCTGTACCCGTCCCATGTAGGCATACAATCAAGTATAGTATCTGCAAATACTTTCACATTAGATATTAGTCTGGTTGTATAGAAGGGTTGTAAGTAATTATGTCATGACTTTTAAAATTTATTTTCTTGTTTACATCATTCATTTCCACAAGATTTTGAGTTACAAATTTTCTCCCTTTCTTTCCCCTACCCCCAACCCCAAAACAGTGATCCCACTGTAAAGCCCCACCCCCAATCTGTTCTCTTTTATGTCCTCCTCCAACGCTCCTCTAACTTTCTGGTAGGGCAAGGAGAGTCTCCCTACCCCAGTCCCTGTATGTCTTAATTCCCAGTTGCATGTAGTTGATAATAATAGTAATTATTATTATTATATACATATATATGTTTGTTTTTTTAAAAATTTGATTGTAGAGCTTTAAATTCTAGATTCTTTCGGTTCCTCCCTTGTCACCCAAACCCACTGGAAGGATGAGCAATTTAATACAGGCTGTACATGTGTAATTATGCAGGACATCTCCACAGTGGACATATTCTGAGAGGCTGATTGTATGTCCCTCCTTCCTATCCCACCCCTCCTTGTTCTATTCTCTACCCTGTCCCTGTCCCTTTACTGAAGTGTGTGCTTCCAGCAGCCCTACCCCCGATCTTGCCCTTCCCTCCATCGTCCCCCCTCTCATCCCCATACCCCCTACTCTCCTGTGTGGCAAGATACCCAGTTTAGAGTTTATGTCATTCAATGAGAGTAAATGAAAGTAAAGTTGTAACAGTTATCCCTTGCTTCTTCTATATGGGATGATTAACTCCATTTTGTCTCTCCCTGTCTCCTCTCATTCAGGTCCTCTCCACCTCAAAATATCACCTTTTAAAGTGTCATATCTTACTATCCAATTGATCCAGAACAATCTACGTACACATATACACACATGCTCAAATATGTATTCATACGCATATATACCCTCCTATATAGACATATGTGTAGGTATACACACATACATACCTACCTACATACATACATACATACATATATACACATATTGTATTCCTTTCACCTATCCTCATACTAAGAAAAGTTTCATATGTTACTATTATTGTTTTTCCATATTGGCATGTAAATAGTTCAACTTTGATAAGTTCCTTATGATTTCTTTCTCATGTTTACCTTCTCATGCTTCTTGTGTTTGAATGTCAAATTTTCTGTTCAGTTCTGTTTTTTTCATCCAGAATGCTTGAAAGTTCTCCACTTCACTGAATGATCATATTTTTCACTGGAACATTATACTTAGTTTGGCTGAGTAAGTGATTCTTGGTTTTAATCTCAGCTCTCTTGCTCTCTGGAACATCATATTCCAGGTCCTTCCATCCCTCAGTTTAGACGCTGCCAGATCCTGGGTTATCCTAATCGTTTTTCTACAGTATTCAAATTGTTTTCTATTGGCAGTCTGTAATATTTTCTCCTTGATCCAAGGGTTCCTGAACCTGGCTATAATATTCCTAGGTGTTTTCTTCTGGGAATCATTTTCAAGACGTGATTGGTGAATTCTTTCAAGTTCTATTTTGCTCTCTGATTCTAAAATATCAAGAGAATTTTCCTTGAGAATTTCTTAAAGTATGCTTTCCAAGTTCTTTTTTTGTTCATGGCTTTCAGGTAGACCAAATAATTTTCATATTGTCTCTCCTTGCTCTATTTTCCAGATCTGTGGTTTTTTTCAATGAGATATTTCACATTGCTTTGTATTTTTTCATTTTTTGTAACTTTTTAATAGTATCTTGGTTTCTCATAGTCATTAGCTTCTACTTGCTCCACTCTAATTCTGAAGGAATTATTCTCTTCAGAATGCTTTAAAGACTTTTTTCCATCTGGTAAATTTGACTTTTTAAGGCATTCTTCTCCTCATTGTCTTTTTGGGTTTCCTTTGCCATTTGAGTTAATTTGTTCTTTAAGATGCTGTTTTCTTCAGTCAGCTTGTTGATTCTCTTTTCAAGGTTTTCTCTCATCATTCTTATTTCTCTTTCCAAATTTTCCTCCACTTCTCTTATTTGGTTTTCTTTTTTTTGTAATAAATTTTATTTGTTTCTTGTTTACATCATTAATTTTCATGAGATTTTTGAATTACAAATTTTCTCCCCGTCTTTCCCCTACCCCAACCCCAAAACAGCAGTCCCACTGTAGAGGCCCTCCCCTGCTCTGCTCTCTAACTTTCTGGTAAGGCAGGGAGGGTCTCCCTACCCTAGCCCCTCTATATCTTAATTCATAGTTGCAGGTATTGCAGAGCTTTAAATTCCAGATTCTTTCAATTCCTTCCTTGTCACCCACCCCGTCTGGAAGGACAACCAATTCAATACAGGCTGTGTAGGTGTGATTATACAGGACATTTTCATAGTGGACATATTGTGACAGTGATTGTATGTCCTTCCTTCTTATCCCTCCCCACCTTGTTCTGTTCTCTACCCTGTCCCTGTCCCTTTATTGAAGTGTGGGCATCCAGCATCCCTCCCCCAAACCCTGCCCTCCCCTCCATCATCCCACCTTTCATCCCCATGCCCCCTACTCTATTGTGTGGCATGATGTTTAGAGTTTATGCCATTTCTTCCCTAAGCCAGATTCAATGAGAGTAAATGAAAGTAAAGTTGTAACAGTTATCCCTTGCTTCTTCCACACGGGATGATTAACCCCATTTTATCTTTCCCTGTCTCCTCTCATTCTAGTCCTCTCCCACCTCAGAATTTGCCTTTTAAAGTATCCTCCCTTCATATTCAATTGATCCTATGCCATCTATATACCCATATATACATATGCTCAGATATGTATTTATATGTATATATAGCCTCCTATATAGACATATGCGTAAGTATACTCACATATACACTTGTATTCCCTTCACCTATCCTCATACTAAGAAAAGTTTCATAAGTTACTATTATCATTTTTCCATATTGGCATGTAAATAATTCAAATTTGATAAGTTCCTTATGATTTCTTTCCCATGTTTACCTTCTCATGCTTCTTGTGTTTGATTGTCAAATTTTCTGTTCAGTTCTGGTTTTTTCAGCAACAATGCTTGAAAGTCCTCCACCTCATTGAATGACCATATTCTCCC